>VUYV01000124.1:1982790-2103233 GCA_008711295.1 Anarhynchus alexandrinus
GCGCCGGCCCGGCCCTCCTGAGGTCCCTGAGGGGAGGCAGGACCGCCGGCGGCGCGGAGGGAGGCCCGACCCGGTCCTTCCGTTGGTCCTGACGGGAGCCGGGACCGCCGCGGCGGGGCAAGGCCCAGCCCGGTGGGGCACGGCCGGCGGCGGAGGGGGTAGGGGCGAGCGGGCCCCGCTGTGCCCCTTGGCGCGGGAGCGGAGGGGCTGCGGCGGCCCGGCCCCCCTCACGCCCTGCGGCTGCCCCAGGCCGGCGGCCCCGCTCGGCTGGGCCAGGGCCGCCCCGGCCCCGTTCGCCGGCCCGTTGCCTTGCCCACCCCACCCGCAGCCGCATTCCTGCTGCTCCAGTGCCCTTCTGCCTTCCAGGCTGGCGCTCCCTCTCCGGGAAGGCCGAACCGAGCCCAGCGTGTCACTGGCGCCGGGAGCGGTTCACCCTTGTGAAGTCCTGTGTTTCCCCGGAGCTGATAAATTATCGCCAAAGGGCTGAAGCTTGGTGTGGCTGGGCAGTGGTGGGGTCACCGGCGGTGCTGGTGACTCTCCCTTTAAGAATATCCTTAAGGAGAGGTTGCCGAATGGGCAGCGGTTGCTTTCTGCGGTGTTGGTTCACTGCTAATACTTGTCCAGTATCTTCCTTTCTCCTAACCAAAAGCTTAGTATTTCTGACTTAAAAATTCCCAAGTTGACTTGTGTTACCAGGTTCTTCCTTAGCCCTTTGCCTTCTTACAAATTTTGTTCTAAAATACCTGTGAATGAGTTTTATCCAAGTTTGGATATCTGGGCCTACGATGGTTACTCCAACTAAGTTGTGATGCTGAAGGCACGAAGGGATGGGTTTGTTTCTGTGAACTTCAGTGCAGTTTTGAAGCCTTTGTTGGAGGCAGAGAATAGGGCTATTTCACCTCTACTTTTTTTTTTTGTCACTATGTACAATTGTGGAAAGAGAAACAGTGTGGAACGACTGTTTCTAGATCCTGTTTATTTATCACTATTGACAATTCAGGCAAGAATAAAGCTTTTTTTTGAGGAGCAGAGTAAAATCTTCAGACTAGGCTTTTCTAGAAAGTAAAAGAAGTAAAAAGATGTTTTGTCCTATCTAGGGTGTATCTCCAAGGAATACAACTAATAGATTTATTTTTTTTTTTTATTCTGTGTTCTGCTCAAAAGCATTTAGGTAAAACCTCAGTAATTCTTAGTATTGCCCTTGGGATTGTGAAGGGACTAGGTTGAGCAGTGGTGGTGCTTTCTTTCATGCTGGAACATTACAGGTAAATTATTCCCCCCCCATGCAGAAGATACTGTGAATGCTTATTAGGTTTTGCCTTTGAGATAAGTAGGAGAACCATTTCTACAGAAATTCTTGAAGCCTCAGTTCCCCTCCTGTTTTGACTGTTCAAATGCAGGCTTTGTAACTATGGATCCTCCTCCCTTATTGCACTTCCTATGGTTTGATAGTTCAGGAACAGTTTTGGAGTTGCACCTTCCCCCTTTATCCTTGTCTTACCCTTCTAGTACCACAACAGGACTATACTACTTATGTTCTCTCAAGTCATTAACCATATGTTCACGACAGAGTAGAATTTATTGCCCTCCAGTAAGTTTTTGATATGCTAAAGGTGTACATTTATTTTTTTTTAATGAAACAAAGCAATTTGGACAGGGGGTAAAGTTGTTCGCTGTTGAATTGGATTTAATGTTAGAAATCCCTTTGCAAGGAATGATACCCACTTTTAGAGCCGGTGATGTTAGTTTGATGGCTGTTTGGAATAACAATCTACTGTTAACTTACTGGACTCTGAAGTATTAAATTTTTGCAGGAGTAATGTAAGGTCTTGTTCCAGACATGTACCTCAGCACAGGAGCTATTTTTAGTTGCTTTCCTAAAGTTTATCTTCATGTCTGGTGAAGGCTTTGGAGTATAAGTCCTAGACATTCTGCTTCCACTGAGAGCTGTAGGAGCATAGCGAGGAATTGCATGCTCTCTTCCAGCCATCCACGAAGTGTGCTTGAGTCTTACCTCAGTGGGGGTACTGTGAATGATTAAAGTAGCCTATTGAGGCTCTCAGCAGTGGGCCAGCTTGAAGGACCCTCATTTGCCCTATGGGCTCTTAGACACTATGGACTGAATTAAATAGCTTAATTGTATGGTATAATAAATGCTGATTAAACGGCAACTACTTTGCAGTTGTCAACATGGCCACTGGTCCATGGTGCATGGGCTCTGTAATTCTATATTGGTCCCCAGAGGAAAGAGAGCACTTCAATTCTTTAAATTCTAAGGTAAAAAATGCGTGTTAAATGTTCCCATTGCCCTTACAGTCCAGTACAGCATGTCTGCCAAATTAAACTGGAGTTTAGAAAAGGGGTTAGTATGTTTGGAAAAGTGAAGAAAAACAAGTATTTTGTGCACTAATGTAGCTGTATAACTAAGTCTGTGAAAATGAAGAAACTAATTCAACACAGAATACCTTTAAAAAGAAGCTAACAAAACTTTTCTAAAGATGAGTTTGTTTGTTTTTGTTTTTCTTCCCAATTAAGCTACCCATGAGCTGGCCAGTCTGCCTTGAAGAAAAGTACATTTTCAAAGTAAAGCTAAGGTCATACTGGCAAGTAAAAGAAAACTTTCTTTGCAAAATAACTTGCAGTGTAACACATTAAATGTCATCTGGAAGCAGAAATATCACAGTTTTACGTCGCGGACCTGTTCTAGTTGATTTGTACATCCAGTGGAGATACATTTTTTTTTTTTTATGGTTTGGTTTTTTTTTTTTTCTGAAGTGAAACGGGCAGCATGCAGGAAGAGTTTTGCTTTCCATACCCTTGGTGTTCCTTTGCCCGTGTCCTTTATCTGCCTGCCACCTACCTGTCGCACCTCTCTCCGCAGCAGCAGCTGGGCGAAGCTGGGGCGGGCGGCGGGGGGGCTGCCCGGTGGCTGCCCGGGGCCGTCCCGCCGCCGCCGCTGGCGGAGCTGTCCCTTCAGCACCGCCCGGGCTTCCGCCGCGCCGGGCCGGCGGGGAGAGCTCTCTCGGCGTTCCCCTTAACGCCTTCTGCATCCCTGAAGCGCCCGAGGAAAACGCTAGCTGTGAATGCCACCGGAGTGGTGTGTGTCGGGAGTTCAGGGACGGTCTGCGGATCTTGCTTTGTGGCTTTTGTCTTTGTCCGTTTTCAGTCTTTTAATTGACCTTGTCCCTAGGAGCAGGTTAAGTGAGTGTTCTACCAGTGCTGAAGTTCTACTGACCGAAGGTGGTAGGACTCAGCGTCTGATTTCTTTAGCTCTTTTATCAGTAAGAAACACCAAAACAGCTCCTTTTGTGTATTCCCAGTGACAGGGTAGTCTCATATCTGGAGTTATTGTCATTACAGTCTTGTTCTAAAATTTCAGTGTTTCTGGTCAGAATCTACTCCTTCATATTTTCTTGTAATCTGTAGCTCATGAGCAGTTGAACACCAAGGCTGCTACTGTAGGAGTGAAACCTTCTTTGTTGTGTAAATCCTTGAAGTTCAGAGTGTTACTCAAAAGATGTATTCACAGTAACAGACAAATTCTGTTTGTGTTCTGGACTGGAAAGGGCCTTTCCTCCCTTCGGAAGACTTTCCTGGTCATTTTTCTGTCTTGCTTCCCATTAATCTTTTGTTCATGGAACACTAGGAAAAAGAGCATAAGCATCCTTATTACACTAGCTAAGGTTTCAGGTGCGTTGGCTATACTGCATAGGAAGGCTGATGATGTAGTCAACTCCTAGCTCACAGGTTTGACTGACTTAAAAAAGTAAGCCAGGCTTTTAAAAATCATGTTCAGGGAAGATACAGNACAAAAACCCCAAAAACCAACCAAAAACCCCAAACCAAATGTCTGCAGCTGTGGACAGCGGAGTGCATATTAAGTCCATACAGTTTAGTGACAATGTCTTGTACTATAGGCTTATACTTAGGAAAGACATTTGATTGGAATAAGTAAAATTCTTTACTTAAGCATTATCTAACCAGCTCCCTTGCCTTGTATGACTACGTAATTTCTTTTAAAAATGGAGGGGTTTATGTATACAATCGATAACTCAAACCCTGGTAATATGATACAGTACTCTGGATTAATACCTACATCAAGTAAGTCCATTACAGACTTAGCTTCTTTTCTGCTAGACACAGCCGGGGAACCATGTCAGATTTGGGATTTCAAATGCAGGAAAGTATTAAAAGTCTTGGTGACTTTCTGCTTAAATCCTTGCATCATGGTATTTTTCCTTTAAAACTTTTATAAATTTCTTTGACTGTAATTGGCAACCACCAAAACATCAGACACGATAGCATCAATGGTATCTCACCAGTGGCCTACCACTACTGTAAATTCAGCCATGTCAGCATGTTTTCATTGGTCAGTGTGTGGGTTTTCCATTCTATATTAGGAAGTATTGGATGGGTTCTTTTGGCCATCTGTGAGCATAAACTATGTTTAGCATACAGTTGTACAGGATACATTTTCTCACCGCTTTTGCTCCCAATGCAATTTATATGCTGAATTAAGACATCTGCATCTGTAGATTTTTACTATACAATGCCAAGTAGCCACCCGTCACTGTCGCAGCCTGTAAAGTATAGCTGTGAGTGCATGGGAATGGAAAATGATGATTCTGTTCTTTCATATAGTTTCTCTAATGAAAGTGCAGTATACGTTAGTAAAAAACTGTTTTTCTTATTGTTAGCTCTGCATACTCAGTATGTGGTCTGATCCATCTGTTTGTCACACTATTGTCAGTAGTGTCAGAATTGGTTAACAGATCTCTTGTGGGGAACAAATCTGCAAAGCTTGTAGAGATGTGGAAGAATAAGCGTCATTTGGGAAGGACTAAAAGATTGTTAGTAGCAGTTGAATAAAAGGCATTCAAATGAGGGGCAAATGCAGGAGCAGATGCATTTTGTGTTGAATTTTAGCTATGTCACATTAACCAGTGTATAGTGAAGTCAGTGAAGATTAGCCTGTGGGTGTGTTTTTCTTTTTTGGAATCTTGCATTGTCATTGAGGGCAGGAAACGAGGGTTTATCCTTAAGGGAGTGTCAGTGTTATAAGGGTTTAAGCATGTTATGAGGAAGCTATTTTATTAAGTGTGTCATTCATCACCGTTAGGTCAAATTAATCACCATTCGCAGTGAGTACTTCATACAGGTCTTATGATACTGCAAGATCTATCTTACCACACTGTTTGGCAACGAAGGATTGTCAGAAGGGACTGTATTGTTTTGGAGGGTAAGGGTGAGGTTTGGCAACATGGGCCTTCAGCTGATGTACAGGCTTTGTAATTGCTAAATGTTTACATGTTTTTTTTCCTCTTTCCCTAGTCCTGGAGATCGACTTCTCAGAGCTTGTCCTGGAGGAAATCATTGGCATAGGGGGCTTCGGAAAAGTGTATCGAGCTGTATGGATAGGAGATGAGGTTGCTGTCAAGGCAGCTCGCTATGACCCTGATGAGGACATCAGCCAGACCATTGAGAATGTCCGCCAAGAGGCCAAGCTCTTTGCAATGTTAAAGCATCCAAACATCATTGCCCTCAGGGGCGTGTGTTTGAAGGAACCTAATCTTTGCTTGATCATGGAGTTTGCCCGTGGAGGATCGCTAAATAGAGTGTTGTCTGGTAAAAGGATACCTCCTGACATACTAGTGAACTGGGCAGTACAGATCGCGAGGGGAATGAACTACCTGCACGAGGAAGCAATTGTTCCCATAATTCACCGTGACCTGAAGTCCAGCAACAGTAAGTGCTACACAGTGAACAGCCGAGGTGGTGGGATATGGTTTTGGAAAGAAGTCATACAAAGAAAAGAGGGGAGTATTGTTAACTTAGCAATCCTTTTTTGTGAACCACTGTATCCTCTAATCCAATCCCAGAGGGGTTTATTTTTCTACAATATGGTGCTATGGACCACAGGAAACATGTAAATGCTTTCACTTTGTAGAAGCAACTTAAATGATTGGATGCAAAAGCAACTGTCAATGGAGCGTGCTTCTGTAGTAGTTCATGTATATACAGTTTTATTGGTGTTTCAGCAGACTCCTGTATGTTGGAAAGTCTTGTTGAACTTAAAATGTGTAATCTCTGTCCACTTGTTGGCAGGATAAATGCTTCTTTGGAAAGATAAACGCTCCCAAGCTTTCATTTTACTTGCTAGCTTTTGCTGTATAGATGAGATGCAAGCCTGTTTTCCTTATGGGAGATTTAGCCCATTCCTGCTGAATCGGATCTTCTGTCTATCCCTCATAGAGCCGGTGTTGACAGAAACATTAACTCAGGTAAATGAAATGTCCCAGTGGGTGCCCTTGTACGCCCAGGACTTCAGCTGATGTTTGTGCTGCTTTACGTGGGATGCAGCTGATCTATTAGAGCATGAGGACTGAACTTTGGTAGTTATGACTCTGGAAATCATGGTGAATAGCTACTCTGTAGTACTAATAGCATTGTTGTCTGCCACTTGGATATTGTCTTTGTAGTGCGTCTGTTTTCCCAAACTTAAAATTGCCTTGAAGTCAAACGCATGCGTAGAACATTATTTATGAGTGTGGTAGCAAACTGCTGCAGTAGTTTAAAGATCATCCTCTCCTTTCCTGATGCCTGCATGCAGCTGTTTAGCCTTTTCTCTCTGCTTGTCTATGTCTAGATGGCAAGAGCAGGCACGTACCTGCGTGTTGGCTGCAGTGGTTTAGATAGGTGTGTTACTATGAACTCATTTTCATTTATGGCTTGGGTTAAAAAGCACTATGAACAGGGTGGCTGGGATGCAGGCACATGTTTTCTTTTGCTTTGAGAGCAGTAACATCTAGCAAAGAGGCCTGACAGATGGGAATTTTAATATCTTAAATAGATTCACTAGAGCTAGCATTAACCATTACAATGCTGTAAATTTCCAGGCCTTACAGAATCTTCCTATGGTTTTTTAGCCTGAAATCTTGTGGCAGTGAATTTACATAGTTTGTTGTGAAGGGGGGGGGGAAAAAAGGTATTATTAACGCTTGCTAGTGAGTTTGAAAATGGGAACTGTGAGAGCTTTCAAATTAGTTTCTGTAATAGTATTCTTGTACCATTAAAGTTCCCGTTTTTGTTAGGATAAGGCCATCTTGATGTCTATAAAGATTTCCTAATATCCAAACCCTTCCCTTACAGATAGCAGTATACATGGGCATATTGATAAATGCTGTAAAATGAAGGATTGGCTTGGTTAATGGATGACTGGCTGCATCTGTGAATAAGAAATAGTTGCCTTTAAGTGTTGGGCCTTTCCTCATTGCCTAAGAATTGCTTATTTTGCTAACAGGCCATTAAGACTTTATTGCTTAATGCTATCTGAACATTTTTGAGGTTTAGAATGAAAGTTATTTCTAAAGTAAAAAGCTATTAGTTCCCAGTATTTCTCTTTTATTCAGACTACAGCTGGCTAGTTGTAAAAGGGAAACTTATCAACCAGAAAACCAGATATGGATGCTAGAAAACATCTGTACTATCAGTAGCAAGAGTAAATGCCTCTTGTCACAGTACTAATCAGCAGTACATAGTTGCATTTCACTGTAAATTGTCAGTGAGAAGTTAAGGGTTTTGCTACATATATTACTAGAATTTTCCTCATTTGGGAGGAAGCAATAGTAAAGGAAGAGGAAGAATGAGTGGGAATGTCTGTGGAAGGATTGAAAGAATTCCCATGTTTGGAGGGGAGAGGTAGAGAATTGTGGTCTTGACCAAAGATACCATCAGATCTAGTACAGAAACGATGGCTATAGGAAAATTCTAGACCAGCTAAGTCTGCAGAAAACAGTATTACATTCGGGAAACTAAATAAACGTAGGAGCTAGTACTGGGGGGAAGGACTTCAGATATTTTAAGGAAAATTCATTGTTTTATAACTCTGTTTTGAGATAAGATGAATTAGTAACCTCAGGTATGGGCTTGACGTATTACAGCAGCTGTTTAGTTTGGCAATATTGAGTTCTTCATTCTGTGCTGTGTGGTGGTAGAGAAATTTTTAAAAAAGTGTATACTATTTTAAACATTTGAAAATATATGTTCTTTTCTAGGTGTATCTATAAAGCAAGTATCATAAATATTAGATTATGACAAGGGCTGAGCTTTTTTGGGGGAGGAGGAACTGTTGGTCTCGTTTTGTTTTGGTTTTCCCCAAAAGTGTATATTACCTATACATGCAGGTAGACTTAACTCATGGTTATCTATCTGAAGGATAAGTAACTTTGGACTGCCCAAGTCATGTCATTCCTGAATACTCTGTCATTGCATTACTGAAATCCCTTTTCCATTATATGTAATAAGCGTCTTGAAAGTTTCTCTGCTCTGTTTTCTATAGAAAGCTTTTTACAACTTTTGTGAAGGTTAGAGGACTAAGAATATTATTGCATCCTGATTTGTATATGGCTTGCGTCTTCTGTGCTTTTTTTCTGATGTACTTAGTTTTCTCAATTACTGTGGATAATTGAGAACAGATTATGTTGTTAGCTGTGTGCCTGTAGAATTACAACCTTGTAGCATTTTCTTTGCACAAGTTATCACCCACCAACTGATAGGCAGTAATGTGTCCCTGGAGAAGGAACAGCTTCTGCTTGCAAGAACTTGGAAAAGATTCTTGCAGGCACATTTCTTTCATGTACTAAACATCTGCAAGTACTGTAGAGCTGTCGTGGGAGCATCAGCTGTATTGATCTACTGATTGGTACTGCCTAGGTTTAGTAATAGATAGTGATTCTCATACATCTCATCTTGCCTTCAAGCACCAGCTGGGACCTGCACTATCCATCTGAAGCTGCAGGATGAGTTAGTTGGGGAGTTAGGGAACATGATGGGGGAGTGGGAAAGAACAGAGTTGCCTTATTTAAAACCAAATTTTCTACTAGAAAAGAAGAAAATATGAGAATGCCTTGCTTTCAGATGTCTGCCTATATTTAGGCAGATACAGAATGCATAAAGACAGTACTTCATGATGAACCTTTTAAGAAGGTCACGTTACATTTTTGAACAGGAAAATAAGTCAAGAACATAAGGTTTTGACTGCTTCGGGAGGTAACTTTGGTTTTTGTAGGGACTGAATTTCAAGGGATTATTTGAAGATTCCAGGAGGTGTCTGTTTCTTGAGATTCTCCTCATCAAAAATCACTCTCCAAACCAGTTGTCTGTTTTCCTTCTTTTAACCAAAAAGGTGGATGTTTTTTCTGTTCCATCATTTTTCTTCATTTTTTTCCTCCTTTTCATTGTCATAACTTTACATTTAATTCTAATACATTTAAAGTGTAGAAAAAGTTCCCTGTACATTTTAAGTACCATGTTTGTTTGAGGCAGATTTTTATTGTAAATCTTGGAGGTTCAGAGGGCTGCCTGTTTCACTGCTTTGGGGACGCTATCAGGAAATGAGTGCATAAAGATCTTTACAGAACAAATTGCACACCTGTGATTTATTTTTAGAGACCCTGACATTCTTTTGCTGAGTGTCAGTTCAGTTGCCAGCGAGTCTGGTAGGTAAGTGTTCCGGTGGCATTACCAACTCGCATGTCAGTTGTATAACTACACAAGAGAAGAAGATAACTTGGGAAAACTATTTTGTTCTGCTGTGTGAGGAGCTAAGTATTTGTATTTCTTTTGGCATTTGATTCAAGAGATTTAATTTATTTCATATGAAAATTAATCATATTAATCTGACTGAATCCTCTCTGGCTCCTTTTTCTCCTGTTCATCTGGTGATGCTGCTAACCTTTCCCTCTTCAGCTGCATGTTGGCGCTCCACGGGGCGTATGTTACAGAATTGGTAGTAAGCCTCTCCCAGTGTGAAGGCTCCTAAATAATCTGAATGCTGAGCTATAGAAAAAGGGCAATGAGGAATGCCCACTGAAAGCAACACCGCTGCGTTTAGCACAGCTCTTAAAGTTTCCATTTTTCTTATCTCTTATCTGTGATTTGGGTCTCATTTCTGGCCAGAGGAAGGTGCTTGGCCTCTAAAGCTTAGGATCAAAAAGGGCAGTCCTGTTGGTTTTAGTGAAGTATTGTAGATAATGAAGCTGGTCCAGTTTGTTTCTATTTGTCAATGTTAGATATGCCAACATTGCTATAGGAATAATGCCAGTTAACTAATGCTGCAGAGAACTAGCAAAAGCATATTTGCTCTTTTTTTTGACTGGCTCAGCAAAATACGTTTGTTATTTACACTACAGTGAAAGATTTTGCTGAGGATGTTCATGCCAGTTAGCAAAGTGCTTTATAAAACTCACCATGTTTGTGTTCCACAAAGTGGCACAGAAGATTAGCAGTGAAGTGACATGGCCAAGGTCAAAAAAAGAGGTAAGGACAGAGCTCAAAATAAACCCCAATAATTCTGATTCAGTCAAGTCAGTAGTCCTTCCTTTCTCGTTCTTTGAAGGTGTTCAGCTTTCCTACTTTATGGACCACCGAGGTAAGCCTGTGGCATCCTGAAATTCAAAGCTTTAGCTTTCTAAAGAATTCCAGTCTCTGCTATAGCTTTGCTTATTTATTTTATTCGGTGGTTAAGCCTTTTTTTTTGTTCATAAAGATTCTAATAGAGCTGACTTTCACATGGTCTCTGGACAGTTGTTCCTAGGGCTTACAATATTCCTTGTTTTTTCTTTTTTCTTTAAAAAAAAAGTATGGGCAGAATTTAGAAGCAGGGGTTCCTTGCGACTGGTTCAAATCCAACCAAGGACAATAGGACTTGAATGTTGCGTATCAGTCTTGATAACACGTGATTAGTTACCTCATTCCTTGTTGCAGTATTCATATCCCAGTCCATTCATAATTGACATGCTTCTGTTGGTCTTTACAGAGAAGGAAAAGTACTTAATGTAAACCTCTTCCTCTGTCTGGCAGTGTCGTAGAGGAGAGCTCTTCCAGGGTCTGCTTCAAGTATGTTGGCAGAGCAATTTGGAAGTCTGCACTATTATTGCTGCTTCGGGTAATTCAGTGTAATTTGCTGACTAACTCTCCAGTGTTGTACCTTCTATCAGAATGGATTTCCTTTGTCATTACAATTAAATGAGTGTGAGTAATGCTTCATGTTAAGTATAGTGAAACTATTTCAATGGCATCTGAATGTTTTACGCTGGGTGAATAATTGATCTGGCCTTAGTTGGGTGCTCCCTTGTCCTGTAAGAGGAAAGTGATAAAAATGTGAGATTTTTTTTTGGGGGGGGGGAGGGGGACACAACAGCTGCGAGATTAGTTTTATGCAGATGTTTTCCAGTTCAGTTCAAGGAGCAAAAATCAGTGAGCCTCTATTTTTTTTTTTTCATGTTTAAAAAGTATGTACAATAGAAATCAAGCCTTTCAAACAGCCTGAATATACTCCTAAGGGTGATTAAAGATGACTTTTCCAGTTCTGCCCTTAAGCAATTATCTGATTCTATGGACATGCTATGTGATATTGCTAATGGTGCATAACTCCTAGTTCTGGTTACTCTGCATATTTCTCTGTCTCCCCAGAGTATCAGCCTTTGTGCTGATATCCCAGTCACTTGTATTGTGGTTAAAAAAAAAATTCCAAATAGCTATAATTTTTTGCATGTGGTAATTTGATGAAATTCATGCCAGTAATACTACAACGTTTTGTTGAACAGAATGAAAAAAAAATAATTTAATGTGTTACTAGTTCAGAAGATGTAAATTATACCTGAAGTGCTAATTTTTAAGTTGTTGAGATACCAGGAATTTACGGAAGTAGAGTGACAATTTACTTTGTGGGTTGTTGTTTGTGGGTTTGTTTTTTTTTTTCCTTAGCTTGTCTAAATTAATGCAACTATTTTCCTCTCTGAGAGGTTTGACAGACGCTTTCATGTTGCAGTCTTATTTTCAGTATGTTTTAGTAGATTTCTGAGAGTTCCAAAATGAAAATACATCTCCTGTAAGTGCTTTGTTTTAGTTGAATTGAGGGTCTTCACTGTTGATTGCAAGTCAAAAATAGAAAGACTTTATGGAATAAGTTTGATGTCCACAAGAACACTTTGGTGTTCTCCTGCCCACACCAAGTAGCAAAAAGGCAATTTCACAGATGGAATCCCTTATCTTTGTAGACAAGAATGGAAAGAGTTCCTCTAATTTTTAAGAAGTGATTTTGTGTCTACTACTATTAAAAATCTAGCTAATATCCTTTTTATGTCTTTGTGCCACTGCATGTATTTTTCTGCAGGGTTCTTTCTGTTCCTAGAAAAAAATAACCAAGATTTATGACACTGAGCACTTTCTCCAAATTGTGCATATGGAACCATAGAACAGATACAAGCAGACCTGAGCACCGTCATGCAAGAGGAGTACCTAGGCATCTGTGTGCTGCTCCCATGAATTCACTGCCTGACCATCTGTGACAGAGCTGGGTTAAATCTGTTTTTCTGAAATTTATAAGTAGCAAGTCAAGAGTGAGAACAGCCTTGTTGTGGCATTTCCGGGAAGCTAGAATAACTTTTTTAGCTCCGCTTTTTTTTTTTTTGGGTGTTGCTCCCATGTCAAAAACTTAATTTGAATTTTGAGAGATTTCTGTCAGCAGCTTCACTTTTGGTTTTCTCGTCAAACGATTCCTTTCAGAATTTCAACATATCTGAAGCAAACAAACTCACTCTTGAAGCATCAGAAGTTAAGCACAGTCTTGCTCTTTGAAGCGATGATTCATTGCCCAAGATGATTCCTTAAAATTAAGTAATATCCCATTTTGAAGATGGTTCATATTCCCTTGTAACAAGACAAGGAAAGCCTTAAGCTGTTGGAAAGAATGCAGGATGTAACATGTGATTTTAAGTAGCTGCTCTTAGGTACATGTTTACTTACTGATTCTAGGATAGTTTCAGTTAGATTGATATGACTTTGATTTCCAAAAGGTTGACAAAGTTGACTAGCATATCTGATAATTGCTTCCTAATTTCCTGACTGCGAATGGAAAGGTAGATTCAGCCTTCCTCAGACCTGAACTTTCTCCAGATATGAAAAAGAAATAGTAACAGAACTTCACACACTAAGAAGATAAACTACCGTAAGTATAAGGATTTATAGTTGTGTTGTTTGGTTTCATCAGTGTTTCTTAAGATCAGGAAGAGCACTCACTTGCACAATAGTAAGTCTTTGGGTCCCAGCCTATAGAAGAGTCATTATAGTGGTAATGGCAAGGATGGTGCAGCATCATTTAGGGTTCTCATCAGAAGGAAGTAGCCAGAGGATAGACAGCCATCCTATGAGCTGTTAGTGTTACTACCACACACGGCCCTTCCACTCCGCTTTCTAAAAACATTGTTACATTAATCAAGCATTTATTATAACTCCAATTTTTATTAAAAACAAAGATACCCTCATAAAACACCAAACTTTATCTAATGCACGTATAGATTCCAAATTATCTCTGAAATCCTGCTTGTGCTTTGAATGCTGTACTGCTTAAGTCCTTGGTGACTTTTAGAGCTACAAGCCAAGCTCCTAGTTTGCTGTACAACATCTTCCTCTGATGCTTCATCAAACAGGCTTCTGGAATTTGCTTTGGCTGTTGAGAAATGTTAAGATTTGCTGTTTGTATTACAACTGGAAACCTTCATTTAAAATGTGAGCATGGCTTTAACCTTGCTGATTTGTAGACTTACTGTTTAGAGGTGGAGCAAATGATAGTCAGTGTGCCAATAGCTCCACTTACTAGGAACAGGTAAATCTGCCACTAAGATTTTGCTTATCGCAACAATTGCTGTGCTTAAATTGGGGATTCCTGGAGGGTTCTTGGGGTACTACAAAGAAGTGCTAGTATGGATAATTGCTGTAAAGATGGTATGTGTAAGGGCAGTGGGATGTATGTGAACCAGGCCACGTGGTCCACCGCCACAGAAGTGTTACAGGATTTCCTGTTGTTTCTTCTCTCTGAATATGGGCCTAGGAAAAGATGTTAGAGAGAATAGTCTTTAGTTGCTTTTGACTTTGCATTGTTTGGGGATTCTGAAAATAAGAAAAATCCTGTAATTTTGATTAATAGAACTTGATACGCCTAATTCAGCTTGTTGAAGTGTTGTCCATCTTGCCCTTGGATTTATTGATTCGTTTGTTCTTGTTTGATGTAATCAGTCACATAGCGTGTGGCTTTGATACAGTTATGGTCATTTAGTAACCGAGGGACATTCCTAATGCTTCATCAGGGTACTGTGTAGTCACTTATGCTCTTTGATCACAGAGTAAGCCTGGTCAGAAAACTAACAGAAATCTAACACATGAAAAAGTGAACAGCTTTGTGATAGCTTCACTGCATGAGCTGTTGTCTTGCATGGACTTCCATGTGCAACAGTGCAGGACTGCCCTCTCCCAGCAGCTGGCAACTTGTTCTGCTCAGCTTAGGGTAAAACTCCACAGTATTCAAGAAAGTCTAAATTTCACTGTTGTCAGCTGTAGCTTGGTGTTGATTGTGCATCTCGGAGCCTTTTAACATTTGTTCTGGTGATTTCGAAATACACCTCTCTTCCTTTTCTTAAGGTTTTTTAATCAAATCTGATTAAAAAAAACAAACACCACCAAAAAAACCAGCTTCTCTTGTGGTTTGTGCTGCTGCCTGTGAAGTTTTTGTCTTTCTTACCTTCTAGATTGTGGAGTACCAGCCTATTCTAGGAATGAATAATACTTGGTGTTATTGACTGTTTCACAGAGATGTCTTAATTGAAGCCAAAGCAAAACAGTTCTGCGCTACTTTTTTTCATCATGAATTTCATGTTTCTATTTGCCTGGAAATGGCTCCCACTGAACCAGCGTTATTATTAAATCCCTTTTCAGACAGTCTCTTGAGTGGCAATTAATAGAGGTCATTCATGTGATTCTACTCGTCCTTTTCCTTTTTTTGTTGTTGCCTAATACAGTTCTTGATTTGTTGCAAGCTCTCAAACTGATGTGATTTGGGGAAGCACTGTGTTGGGTACAGATGTAATTACATTTTTTCCTTGGAGCATTTAACTGATTATGAAGAGTACAATAATCCATGCCTGAGCTAGAAGGTTGTTACACTAAAAGCAGTATGGTAGGATTTAGTCTGAAACCAGAGCTGAACAGCTCCGTGGTCTGGTTTTTTTCTTTTACGAAACTCACCTGAGTGTTTTCCAGGAGCATTCAAAGTGTTTTGTACCAGATCACTAAAGCGATAAGACTTTTTTCAGCTGGGTTAGGTGAAAGGATCGATTCTAAATATATCGTGGCTCTGGAGCCTTTCCTGTCCCCTCCCCCATTATGCATTAGCTCTTTAGAGTTACTGTACTGCACGGCTTAAAATCCAAGAACTGCTGTGCTGTCACATCCATCACCTCCTCTAGCTTGATCAAAGAGGACAGTCGGCCAGCTTTATGGATTTGCTGAACCCTCACGCGTACCCAATAATTAAAAAGCTTTTGCTTCCAAGGTCTATATATTTTTAAAATCTGTTGTTGCTGGATGGTTAGTAACAAAAGAGAGGAAATACTTGCTTCTTACCGAAGACAATGTTTGTATTCTTTGTTTTTCCTTCTGAGGTGTGAAATTTTGAGTGAGTCTTAAATTCTGTGCTCTACAGGATCTTGTACAACACTTAGCCTTCTGCACCACAAACAAATATTAGAATAAAGATGCAGTCCTACTGAAATGAGCAGCAGAGTACCCAACAGAAGGTAGGTAAAGGCTGCATGCGGAAAGCCCGGTCTCAGTCCATGTGCAGATCTGTTAATCACTTTAAGTACTTTGAATGCAGGATCAAGAGCAGATTGCTCATTATCTGGATACTTGTGAAGCAAAGCTGTGCAGGCTGGCTATGGAAGGTAGAGCTAAAATTGCAAATTAGATTTTGGCCAACTGCTACAATATGAGGTCTCATTTTGGAGTGAGTTTTTTAAATCCTTTCCCAAAAGCTTAGTTCTGTCCTCAAGCCAGTATGCCAGTGTACGGCCAATAGGAACTAATGATTAAAAAAAGGAACACCTGGCAAGCTCAGTCCCTTGTTCCCTTTGCAATAACACTGCTTTTTTGACTTGTTAGGCAAACTGCAGACTTGCTAGCTAGCTTCTGACTCCGAGACCATGACTCATGCAGCAGCACGAAGCAATATGTTAAGGCTATCTTTTTATCTAACATCCAGTATTTCCCACCACCACCATCTGAGCTGAAATGTATCTTGGGAAGTTTTGCTTATTCATGGGAGGGGAAAATGGGATTGGAACAATCATAGTAAGTTCAGTTCATCTTGATGCAAGAGCATTTTTGTTTGATCTATGGATACTTTTCTCCTTCAAATAAGGACTGTTCAAAAACTATAGGACTATGGTTAATATTTGCTATTACTATAGTACCTTCTAAATAACAGTCCTGAAGATTTCAGTATGCATTACATTTCTTCAGAGTACAGTGGAAGTTTTTACTCATTTTTCAGATAAAAGCAAGTATAAAAAGTAGTAATTGGCCCATGAAAGAGGAGAAAGATGCTTATCTCATTTTTCTGAATTAGTCTCCATTTAAAAAAAATAAATCCCATTTGCATGAATTTTACAGCCTCCCAGTAGTTGAAAGTATTTGGACTGGAAATAGATCTAGAAGGCAGTCAAAGGGATTTGGACAAAGCGAAGATTAGACCTAGATTGTGGGGAGATAAGTAAAAAAAAAAAAAAAAAAAACCAAACCAAAAACAGAACACCAACCCTGTACACTGAAATTGGCTGTCCCAGTTGTGAAATTGCAGGGTGTGTCTGTCAGGGAAGAAATTCAAATTTAAGTGTAGTATTAATATTTCATTGTTCATGGACCCTCTGGCTAGGAGTAGAAGTTCTCAGAAAGTGCCTTCAGAGCTGTCCTAGCTCAGATAACTTTATTCTGTGGTCTGAAAAACAAACTCTTAGAAAACATATGGGGTTGAGTGAGGAAATTCTTTGTTCAAGACAAGGTTTCCTGTAACAGATTGGCTCGGTTTTGGACACATTCTGCCATGGGTGGGTGGGAGAGTCTGGATCCTGTGATATTAAAGCAGACTTTTTTTTTCTGCTCTGGCATACCTTCAGCTTCAGTAAGCCTTTATCTGACTTTTGAAACTTGTGTAAAGCAATTTTTTGATAAATTTTGAATTGTTTGGAAATGGAAATATTCTGTTTCCTTCAACTCTTGCACTTGAGACTTCTGTACTGCTGGCAGCGAGAAGTTTAATGGTAGTACCTCCCCATACAGGTCTGAATTTCTCTTAAATCTTACCATGGAAAAGGCTTGTAGCTTTTAGAACTGAAATCCTGCTTGTGTTTTGCATTTAAGGGTCTCAGGGTGAAAAAGCATTGGTTTTCAAAAAGGTTTTACTCCATTCTTTTCTTTCTGTAAAGCTCTTGCACCTGGGATTTGATGGACTCGGTATTTGATACATCTCTTCACAGTACTTGAATTATCTAAATGGAGGAAGCGGATGGGCTGATGCTTATCCACTGTCTGACAAAACTTTTGCCATTTTGCTTTTTGGTAAGTGAAGCCACAGTAAGCTGTCTGTTTGCAGAATAGAGGAAGAAATAAAATGTGTCCAATATTCCCACTCACAATGAGTACTCAACTGTAGCAATGGTTTCACACTCCAGCTGTGATAGGGTAAGCATTAGTCCCCCTCTTTGTAGCTGCCTGTTGACCTTACTGCTGTTGAAAACAGTGATCGTACAGTAACAGATGAGCAAAGACCTATGGGAAAACAAATCTGGGGCTGTGCTGCTGTATTTATAGGTGGCTGAGTTGGTCTGGAGTGATCTGCAGAAACACCCAACTGTAGCAAAAATGCATGGTCTTATTCTGGGAAAGAAAAGGTAAGTTAGGTGGAGTAGTGTTGTTCCATGTAAGTTTGAGTTCCTTTGCCATTTTTCAGCATTTGAGGTCTTAACTAGTGTATTCTTGCTTCTCTTCAATCTCACAAAATAAAAATAGATATGGTGAAGCACTGGGACTAAAGGAGAAATCTAGTTGAGAGTCCAGGTGAGAATATGGGAGACTGGAGAAGAAACTTCACTAAGTCTGTACAAGGTAGTTGGGTGGCTACTTAATAATTTAAATATTAGAATTAAATGTTTCTAAACCAAGTAAAATAACAAGGATGACATATTTATCCTATTTATAGTCCTTCCTCTTATCACTCTCACCCCCCCATCGCTGTTGCTGCCATCTAGCTTTTGGACTATGTAATGAGCTGGTGTGGCTCTAAGGAGACAGCACAAAATAATGAGTAGGGGTTCTTGGGAATGAGTGTGAGTGGGATGTGCTTGCAGGCTAAATCCTTTTGCTGGAGTTTTTCCTCATGTCTTGATATTCCTGGTTTCCTCATTCATTTCCTCAATTCATTCTATGATTCTACGATTCCTGGAATCTTGGATGGCAAAGCGTTCGACCCACAGCAGTGCTAACGTTGGTGAAGACTGAAACAGAACTACTGAAGCGCACTGACACAGGTATTCAGATATTTCCACCACCTTTGGTGGTGGCCTTTTCAGGCCTTCTCAACTCTACATCATCAAGTTGCTTTGTCTGTTTGGTAGTTCGCTATCAGGGCCTCGTGTGGGACCTCCACCCTCCCTCTGTCTGTAGGTCCAGGAGCTCCCTTTAAGCTCAGGCTAACTTGAAGTACTTTCATAATCAGCTTTCCTCACATTTCTGGCAAACAAGCTTCTGGTACTTTCTTCACATTGTTCTCCCAACCGGTTTCAAAGCACCACTGTCCACCCTAGCATGCTAGAAACACTGTTAACGGCAGGCATCTCTGTGAAGTATTGATAAAGCTTCAAAATACAACAATAGAACACATGAGTTAATGTTGCTTTATCACTAGGTTGTTGCCCTGTTGTTTCATGGTCTGCCTAGAACTGTAGTATTTAAATAAAAGAATGGCAGGTATTCTGGCACTAAAATACTGACTGTATTGTCTCAGTTGGGGAAAAATAATATGGAAGCTAAAGACAAAGCCAGCAATCATCCATCAAGTCAGAGGTATATCCTGGTGTACCACAGACAACAAATCCATCTGTTTTCCCCTACAGTAGGTATCCTTGTCTTCTATCCTTCTCCCTTCCATATTTCTTCCTGTATGCTTTCAGTACTCATTGCACTCAGTGTCTCTCTTACTTCTTTTTTATTTCTCCCTTCACTTAATGATTTTAACCATTTCCAGCAGGCGTGATTTTAATTAGCTACTAGATTTCTGTTCTTGTGTGCCAGGCTTACTGAGCAGCAGCATGCACAGGTGTGCATGACTTGGTGTGAACTGTAAGCTGGACCATACAAGAGACTGCCTTGGATTTTTTTTTCAAATTCTTTTGTGTTTCTTAATATGCACACATGCATACTCTGGACTAGGAAAGGGAACATGAAGTTGCTGATATAGCTGCTGTCATGAAATATGGGGATGATGGGCAGTTTGGTGATTAACTATTGTAGTGGTATTGCAAGGTAATCTTGCTTTCCTTTGTATTCTGTTGTTACTAATTTTTACCGCTTAAGTCAGGAGGTTCTTTATTTTCTTGGTGTGCTGTGTGCTAAATAAATCAGGAATACAACAGCAAAGTAATTGAAGAAACTGAAAACAGTATAGCCAGAAAATTTTGGTATGCCTGGCTGTTCATACTATTTTGTGCAGTAGACAGCAGCCCCTTTCCTCTACCTTCATGTATAAAAGTAGGCTATTTCTGCTGTGGGTGATCATGCTGTAGTAGTTCCTCCCTGAATGTTGTTCTGCTTCTGAAGTGATGAGTCAGCTTTTAGCACAAAGCAAAGGAGTATTCTGTTCAGTGCTACACTGTGCAGATAAACCTAATCCTTTCTTTAAGCTCAGAAACCAGAAAAAGGCAATTATATGGCCATATTTAGCTGCTTTGTCACTTAGTTTTGACAGTGAGATGAAATGAGGAGCCACTTCCTACCAGTTCTTTGACATTACTAGCAACTGGATCAGCATGGGTTAAAGCGTTTATTTTTCCCTACTTGCTCTTTCCCACTACTTTGGCCCACTGGAGACTACTGTCTGAAATCCACTATCTGAAAACTGGCCACTATCTGAAAACTAAAACAACCCTCCCAAAAGAAAGAGGCAAGAAAATCTGACAGTGTTACTGGCTTCCAGGGGAAGTTTGTGTTTGTGAGAGGAGGTTATAAGGTATTTTCTGGCTCTGCTGGTGTAATATGAGCAGAACGGAGGTTTAAAGCAGCAGCTGTTAATTTTGTTGCCAAAAAAAATTTCTTAATTTCCCTTGTGAAAACTTTCCTTCTGTGAAAGTAACCTACCTCTTTAAACTATTTTTTTAATGCGTGCTGGTGATAGTATGGTGCTGAATGAAAAATAGGAGGTGTATTACTGAGGGTCTTATAAAGTGACCAACTTAACACCTAAGTAAAGCTTTATCATGTTTGTTTTAGTGATTGGATTGAAAGATACAGTGCAGATGGTTTATCTGTTTATGTAGGGCAGAGGAATGTGTTTGGAAGAAGAATAGATGGCTTTGAGAAGAAGAAAATTCAAGGAAAGGGATTGAAATGTGTATATTCTGGCAGAAGGAAATAGACCAATTGCTGCTTCTAGCATAATTGTAAAAAGGAAGAAATATGTTGTAATAGAAATAAGTTGGGTTAAGCAGAATGAAAAATATATCAACAATGCAGTTATTTGCGTTGGAACACTATAATAAAGTTGAGAATATTCCCAAAGCAGAGTTTGGTCAGCAGTTTTCAACTTCTTACTGCAATGGCTAAGAAGCAGAAGTGATACTGTCATATTAGATGTGGTTTACACAGCCTTCTTAGGGTGTATTAAAATGTAGGTACAAGTAGATAAAAGGATATACAGCTTTATACCCCTGTCTTTACCTTGTCATGGTGTATTTGTAGATCTGATCTCATGTCTTTCTCATAGATGCTTGGGTAATGAAAATACAGCTGTTTAATATCTGGAAACTAGGTCTTCATTGCAGTAGGGCTTTGTGTGTTAGTCAAAGATGTTCACCATTGACTTTTCAATTAATTCAGTGATCATTAAGGTGAGTGGTGCAAGATGCAATGAATTATGACCTCCAGCTGCCTTTGTGGGCCAAGGGACAGTTTTATTTATGACTGATTTAACAGTAGTACCAGTTTGACTTATGTTAGCTATCCTACTAATAGAACATGTATTTCTGAAAACTTAGTTTTAAAAAAGTTTGGAACACTGAGATAATCTTGCAACTACGAGTATATTGATTTTCACCAGATGGCTCTCTAACATCTGGTGTGTTGGGGAACTTCTCTAATTGAAATTTCCTACTTATACCAGACCACAGAGATTCACGCGGTTTGAGTTTGAACACTTAGTACAGATGTGCCTGTAGTCAGGAGAGGCTCCTGTAGAGAGTGATTCGGAGCATGTATATTGGGTTATGCTTGGAATCCCCTTCTGGAGAGGCTTTGTCTTTTCTGACTATGTTTGGAGCCTAGGAAGACTGCCTTCTGAGGTGCTGTGAGTTTGTTTCATCCAATCCAGCTTTCGCTAAAATGATCCATGAGGATGGAGGAGGGGGAAGGGGAAGAAATTCACCTTTTGAACATGTGAGGCTGTGGTAGGTGTGCATCTACTTCACACATGCAAGGGAGAATTTCATCTCCATAGAAACGTTTATCACTGTCTCCAGGGCAGCCCTTCTGTAGTTTTATTTTATAGTTTATGTCAGAGTTGAACTTGGCTAGCATTTAATCTGTTAATTTTTTTAACTCCAGTCTGTATTCCTTCAGAATTAATGTGATTCTCTGTCTTGCCTGACTAGAACTAACCAGTGGCTTTGGGTACTAGTACAGGATGTCTGCAGTAACAAAACTTCAAAGCTGCAGGCTTCAGTGTTTTCACTGCAGTGATTTCTCCTTCTGAAAGGACATTGATTAGTCCTAGATACATATAGTCCCAATCCTAAACATGCTAGTGAAAGTTCATGAGTTGCTAGTGGAAGTTCAATGTTTTAACATGAAGCTCCACCTCCAACTGTCCTTAAAGGTTTCACTAGACCAACAGCAGCCTTAACTCTGTTCTTCTGTGAAATAATTCTGCACTGTCTAGTGCCCCACAGAGCAGGCATCTCCATAATGACTTGTGATGACAGGACAGAACTGAAGATCCAGTAGTAGCAACTACATGAAGGCTGAAGGAT
The DNA here is from genome assembly GCA_008711295.1 of Anarhynchus alexandrinus. NCBI lineage: Eukaryota > Metazoa > Chordata > Aves > Charadriiformes > Charadriidae > Anarhynchus > Anarhynchus alexandrinus. The sequence continues at coordinate 2,004,921 of VUYV01000124.1, forward strand.
ATAATGGTATCTTAGAAATCTTAATCAATTTGCTTTTTGTATTGCTTTAAACACTAAGGCAGATGTTTTTGTCTTTCTAATAAAGCATAATAATGTGGAATGGGGTGGTGTAGGAGGAAGAGGTGACTCAGTGTCGGATAACCATTGTGTCAGTCATACTTCGGTGCGTCTGTTTCTGTGAGGTCTATTTTCAGTACAAATCTTTGCTTAAACAACAAAAGTATCTGAGTTGGCCCTGGCTTTAGGAAAAAAAACCCCACTTATTCTTTGTAATGTCACTGATATACAACTGTGACTCATGAAACTGAGAATCATCCCCTTTGGGACCTGTTATCACTGGGATCTGTGTACTTCTGAACACTTGATTACTTTCAGTAAGATTAACATGGGATTCTGTCAGAAGCCTGCCAGCTATTAATATACATACAGAATGATGCTTAAACTGGAGAAGGTAAACTGTCTTCACCTGACCTCAAGAAGTTGATTTTCATCACTTCCAACTCTGCCAGAAAAGCTGCTAGCTCAAATCACAAAAAAGGATAAGAGGATCTTGGGTACATCATCATTTCTTNCCAGCATTGATTGAGTTAACTCCTCATCACTCTTCGTGCAGATTGAGACTGGAATGAGAAAATGCAGTTGTATCAGGAAAGTCTCTAATGACGCTTCTGTTCCAGCATCTTGTATTGCCTACTAATGGAAGAGTATTAGACCTGGTGAAAGATCTGGTTAATGGCCAGCATTCAATGATGTGCAGAGTGTACTGAAGATGCTCTTTGTAAACTTTGTCAGTCTGCTTTGGCTCTGGCCTCTTAACTATTGCTTGAACAGTCAAAAAACCTAAATCAAACCATGTCTTAAGCAACTGGGCTTGTTCTTTTGGAAAATATACTCTTCTACATTACTGTGATTCTGAAGGGGTAAATGCCAAAACTTGCTGACTAGGGATAATTCTATGATAATATGGATCTTGATTGCTGAGTTCACTCATGGCAACAAAGACAAATTAAAGCATGCAATTAAGAAAGGCTGTTTAGTAGCTGTGATGGTCTTACAGGCTGGGGTGCTGCAGTTACTACTGTGAACACGATGGTAATTGTCCATGAACTATCAAAGTCCCAAGCATAGGGTATTATAAATCTTCAGAGAGTAGGCTGCCAACTGCCACGTATAGCTCTGAACTACTTGGAGACAACTGAAAATGCTGTAAAGTTAGTGATGAAAGCAAACCACGATGTGCTTCCTTTCCTCTTTGTTACTGCAACTTCTTTTGTCCTGAGCAGAAGCCAAAGCATCACATAGATGAAAACCTGTGTTAAAAAGTACAGAAAATAAACTAATGACAAGTTTTCTCATCTCTAGTGATACACAGTTGTTTGTTTACTTGCTGTAATGTCAGACAGTATGACTAAGGACTGCACCAGACTGAGTCTTGCCAAGTAATCTTTGAATTCTGCCTTATACTTTTCTGCTAGTTAGTCTGTCTTGTCATCAAACCAGTAAGTGTTGGCTTATTGCCTTTGGTTACCTAACCCCACCGCTTTGTTTATATGGTGCCTGCTTCTTTCTCTGTACTTCAGGAAACTTTCTCACAAGAGTCTGATATGAAAATATCCTTGATGCTTTTTGTAAGGCATCAAAGGTGTTCTCAAAAAATATGGAGGAACCTCAATAGACATTTTAATTTCAAAGAAAAAAAGACTGGTCTTCATAATAACCTAGGTAAGAGGAGGCCTAGTGCTTAATTTCTACTTTTGTATCTCTCTAAGCTCAGACCTAATGTGTCTCGATTGACTGTTGTCTTTCAGCACTTGCAGTTTGCCTGGCTTTCAAGAAGTTACAGTGGGGTCACATCATTACCAGAGTCGTTGTGGTAATAAAGTTCTTGATAAACTCTTAGTAGTTGAAATTACACATCTAAATCATATGTACCTGTATCCGGATGACTGCCTGATCCAGCGAAGGTCTTGCTAGGAGATACCAAGGCCTATTTGGATCACATTCCTTTCTTGTTGTCTCAGCTGGGACACCTTGGGGTATGGAAGAGCTGTCTTGCTAGACAGAATTCATCTGAGCTGCATTTCATTTTTCAGTATCAAACGGTTCTTTTCCAGAGGACAAGTTCCAAGTCGTTCAGGAATATATGAAAATGTATGTGAGCACTTTGGGATTATTAGTCCTGTAAGCACACATGTTCACGATACCCTTCACCTGAAGTTGCTAACAATTTTTAATGCTAGTTTAAGCCCCTATGCTTTGCTTTGCACTTGCAGTATGCAAAGAACATGGTGTTGGTGATTTGATATGTTAAGTTGTTTTGCTATAGCAGCTGGATCCTCAAAGCTGTCTGAATGTGCTTGTAATACCTGGTTTGCTTCACCGGTCCCTCTTGCACACTGCCAGTTGGCTTCTACCTATGCTACTTAAGATCAGCTTCTAGCCTGTGATACAGAGGAAAAAATGTGGTTTTGAGTTGGTAGGAACAGTAGCACATAGCGTACCTTCATCTACTACTTGGATGGCTCTGTGCATGCACAGGGGAAGAGATTTCTTACATAGAATGGGGAAATGGTGATACACCACTAACAAGCTGACACATATTCTGCATGTTCCTGCCGATTCGGCTCTCGTCCTTCCCTGGTTGCCTGAAAACTAGGCCCAGTATCTTTGCTGCCAAATAAATTCTGTTTTTAAGGCTGGGAATGTGAAAGATATTAAATTCAATTTTCCATCTTTTTTCAAACCTCTTTGTCTCATGCAGATCTTTTAAATCAACAGACCAGAATGAGAAGATTTACTGCCTTGGTAGATTAGCTGCGTTTTTGGTGTAGGTGCTCTATATTTGTGTCTGAATTTTTTTTTTTTGTTAGGCTGATCATCTGGCCACTGTTAGCTGTCCTGAGTGATCAAATCTATTCAAAGATGGAAAGGTATGTTAACTCTCTAAGTGTAGGAAGTATGTTGCTTGTTTGTTTCATGTTGTGGTAGACTAATAGGAGTGCAGAAGAAATAGCACTTGCAGAGGAGAACTTGCACTCAAAGTATTAAACACGAGGCAATAACTGGTTGTAGATAAAGCTCACAAGCAAGTGAGACTGTGTTGATTAGCATGAGTTAGGTGCACTTGCAGTGTCCTAGCAACCTGGCATATATTCTCCATAAAAGAGATTTTTAAAGGAGGAAATTGAAAGGAATTCATATTTCACCTATTTACAAGATTCTTCATTGAAATCTGAGTAAACACAAGAGGGAGAGTCACGGTTTTCGGTCTGAAAATGTGACAGATGGGCTAGGGAGACTCCTAGCAGTTACAAGTGAGCCTGTCAATACTGACCCAAGATAAGGAGAACTGCAACACACGATGGAGAGAGGTATGATTCTTAAAATTAATTTTTACAATTTTGAGTTGCAGGATTATTATCCCAACCAGTTATTACAAGGAAATAGGAGGGGAGCCAATGATATAACTAAGGAATCAAGGACTTGCAATAAATCCAGCTCTTTCATTGCCCTTCTCTGTCGTCTTTTGTCATGGTAATTTATCTTACTTAGCCTACATCTGAAAAAAAGAACAAGTTCATGGATACAAAAGATCTGTGTAAGTACTAATTATTTTGTTAGAGCTTAATACAAATCAAGGTAATTAGATTTAAATAACCTCTTGCCAGGAAGTATGTACAACCCAACTGTGATATCTGTCTCTCTGTCCTGCTATTGAGTTCATTCAGACAGAATATGATCTACCTTGTGAACAACAAATTTGCTTGTTGCTCATTCTTATGGAGGGAAGCAAAAAAAACCCCAAACCCATGCTTTCTTGTTTTGAAGTTTTACTTTACCTTTACAACGTCACTGTCTATCTATATATTACTGCATTTAAATTTAAAATTAGATTTTATTATTCTGCCAGTTCTTTAGTGGGTACATGCTAAAAGAATCATAGAATCATAGAATAGTTTAGGTTGGAAAGGACCTTGAAGATCATCGAGTTCCAACCCCCCTGCCATAGGCAGAGACACCTCCCACTAGACCANTTAAATTTAAAATTAGATTTTACAAATGCCTTGCACAAGTCCAAGTAGATGACCAAAAGAAGAAACTTAGTACGTATGTTCCAGGAAGTTTTTACTCTTGCAATCGAACAGCGACTTGTTAGCTATTTCTCTTAGCAGTTCTTCATCTGCTAGAAAGAAGGAAGAAAGTTAGGCTTACTAGAAGAAGAGGCACCAAGGGAGCCTTCTTCTGTACCTTTGTTTCTTGAGGTGGTTCTGTTCCACACTGAAATGTGGCTCTAAAAATATGTACGTTTTTGCCTAAATAAAGAGAATAGTAACTCTAGGCCTCAAACTCCTCCTTCCTGTGTAGTTAGGAAAATGGAGCATTCAATAACATTAGAAAGGAATTTTGTAAAAGAAGCAAGAACCAAGAGCTTAACTATAAGTCTAGTTCATTCACAACTTGAGTTGGCCCACAGACATCTTTAGTAGTATTTTGCGATTTCTGAAGCCTTGTAGAAAGGGTAGCTGAATTTTTTTTTTTTAATTTTCAGAGAACAAGCAGTTTGTTTAATAAAAGTAAATGCAGTATTTTAACATTTAGATGCCTACTAATTATTATGCAGAAGGGTTCAAATAACACTTTTGGCTTTTATTTCATGGGAAATCCCATTTTGGTTATTGGAGGGAAGTATGAGACTGAATGTAAGAATTTTTTTTTTTTAATTCCCCCAAAAAGCTGTGTTAGCTTGAGACTGGTACTTGAGTCTTTTCATGGACTGCTAAAAACAGTCCTGAAGATGATTTTCATATCTCCTGTAATTTTTGCAATGCTACTGACTTTTATAGGTTTTGTTGTGATGATTGATTGGTTGTGGGTTTGGGTTTTTGGTTTTATTTTGCAATTCACACACACATACATAAAAAGGGAAAAAAACCCCTCTTGTTTTCTAAGAACCTGTGTCTGTAATGACATTAAAAATAGTAGCTGCATAATGATGGTGTGTTAGTGGCTTGATGCCTGGTGCTGTGAAATCACTGGACTAATGGTAATACAAGTATTTTTTTTCTTTGTGGCTCTTCATAAAGTGGCTGAAAATCATTTCACAGGCTTATGGCTACATTAGTTATGGAAGTTTAGTGGCCTGTTATGTTCTGTTGCTTGACATTATGTTGCTGGCGCAGCTTGTGTGGTCACTTTACATTAAGATAAAGAAAGAGGATAATGAGGTGCTGCTAAAGCAGAGTGGATACTTCTGGCTTCTGGCTTACACTCATTTCACAGTGGTGTGACAGTACAGCTTTCTGACAAAAAAGGAATATGTGCCTTATACCAAAGCATTCTTGAGGGTTTTTTTTTTTTAAAGTTCCTCAGTGGAGACTCCTTTGCCACTGAAACATGGTAGAAACTGTGGCAGCTTAACTAAATAAAGTAGTTTCGTAATGATGGGGGAGGGAATCTGTAACATGGTGGTGTATATGAAGTCTTGAATTGGGCATGTTGTTATGGATAATCAATCTTTTTTTTCTTTTAATTGTGACTTAAAAAAAAAATCAGTGTATGTAGAGCTTCCACTCCTAACGCATTTACATGAAGGCTTATATCCAGCCTGTGTGTGTATCTGGATTTAAAAAAAAAAAAGTCCTCTAAGCAGTTCAAGAAAAAGATGCTATTACTGGCTTGCTGAGAGAGGATTAATTAGGAAATGTCTTCCCTTATCTGGATTTTTAGAAGTTACAGTGGTTCACTTCCTCTTAGCAGAGAATTATTATACAGAATGACACTAGGCACTATATTAAATAATTATGTTATTATCTATTTGTTCTCTGGGGCTGGGTATTTTTGGTTAAATTTGAAGTTATTTGCTAGACAGCTGTTCACTTGTCAGATGAAGGGATCAGCTTGAAATAACTTGTAACAGAATGTGGTATGTTTGAATAACTAAAAGTCATGGAGAATCTTGAAATTTGGGAAATCTCCAGGAGGATCTTTTTTTGCATAAATACTAGCTTTACTCTGCATACCTTTTATTCCCCCCCTTCCCTTTTCTCCAGTACTGATACTCGAAAAGGTGGAAAATGGAGATCTGAGCAACAAGATATTGAAGATCACGGATTTCGGCTTGGCCAGGGAATGGCATAAAACTACCAAAATGAGCGCAGCTGGGACATATGCCTGGATGGCTCCTGAGGTCATCCGCTCCTCCATGTTCTCCAAAGGCAGCGATGTGTGGAGGTATTGATTTGGCATTAAGTCATTGGATACTAAAGAGTAACTAGACTTGCCAGGAAATCTCTCTTATGTTTAAGAATAATTAATGGTGAACCAAATATTAAAATTGAGGTCTTAAGAAAATTTTGTCTACCAGCTTTCCATCTGTCAGACTCTCAGACTACTTTATATTAATTGTAAACATTTTTTACTGTAGAAAGTGGTGGACCAGCTCCTGCATGCCTCTAAATTTTTGTTCTATAAATTTACATTCAGATTCTTCTAGGATTCATAATCCTGATTCCCTCTGCTTTATTTAAAACAAACTTTTTGTGCTTATTTGGCTATTGGCTGACGTAATCAAAGGCCATAAAACAATCTGTGAAGTACTTAAAATTACTACTTTTTTTACTTTTTTACCAACAGTAAGATCATTTTATGTTTTGGTAGTAATCTGTCATTGATGTATATGTACAGAAACACACTGTACCTAATCGAATTCCTCGTGCAGTTTCACCCCGAATGCAATGTTTTTCACTTTTATAATAATCTTATGAATTATTTCCTCCCTTCTAGTCTTCCACATAAAATAATCTCTTCTCTAGGTTCATCTGAGTATGTAATCCATAAGTAGTAATTTGCATGTATATGTTGTTTTTTCTATTCATGCACCGGGATTTTTGAGAATAGGAGCTACTTTGGTGGGGAGGAGCGTAAGGGTTGGCCCATAGACTTCCAAAAATTGAGTCTGAATATCGCCATTAACTGAATTGGTGAATCCAGAATTCAGTAAATAGCTGTAGGACAGTGACTTTTGTGGATGCTGTGGCACATAGAATTAGTACATCTGAAACAGATGAAGTAGATGTAATTTTGGTTTTCCTGTAGGCAGAGAGGTATTGAAATGTCAGGGTGACTTTGTCTTTAGAGCAGTAAGATTCTGTTGCTGGCCACTAATGCTCTCACACAAGCACGTGCATGCTGTGAAATCTGTCAGGATAAAGAAATATCCCAGCTGGCAGAATTGTCTGGCTGTTATGGCAGAGATTTGGTGTGGGGATTTTCATTTTCTTTATCCGTTTTTTGCTGAATAGATAATATATTGCCTTGTGATAAGGCTCTGAACTTGTATTTTGCACACTAATGGTATGGATAAAATTCTGACTCTGTAATTGAATGTGGTAGTCTCTGTAGTTAATCTGAGACGAATTGAGCAAGAACTAGGCTTTTATTCTGAGTGAAGTCTGGCAGAAATGAAAACCTCAAGACTGTACACCATTTCTGGGCACATGATGACAGTGCTGGTTTGTACACGCTTTGTCAAGCTTAAACCTCAATTTGCTCTTCTCTGAAACAGTGCCAGGAATGGCCGTTAAGGGTAACCTGGGGGAGAGGGAGAAGGGAAGGGGAAAACAATTTGCCTGTGATTTTAACTTTACTAATCCAGGCATGCTGTGAACAGATCAGTAGATGTTCGATACCAGTATGACCTCATCTTAAAAAAGATAAGATGTAATAGCTCAGTTGGTGATTTTCATGAAGATAGCTCAAGTGCCTCTATACCTGCGCAAAAATACCAATTTGGTCATTGACTTAAGGCCTGTGAATCACTTCAGGACTTAAGGATTGTAAATAACTTCAATTATTTGTTAGTTTTTCAGAATGCAGTTTTTCTATTTTTAAGATTCCTTCATCACTTTCTCTTCATATAGTTACCAGTCTTCCCTTGAAAACAGGTTGACTTCCTCTCAGTGCTCTTCCTGAAACAGGGTCATCACCATTAAAAGAGCTGTTATACTGACTCTGAATAAGCCTTCTCTGTCTGGTGGCCAAAACCTTGAGTCATAGTTAAATAAGCTGAGTCGAACATGGTGTTAGAGGCATGTATGCAGAGGACAAATACTTGCCAGTGCGGTCACTACTATTGTGTCACTGATTGTAAGCACTGGATTTTACAAAAGCAGTCATGGACATGTGTAATAAATCCTGTCCCCACCCAAGGATGCAACTTGAAATTCTTAACAGGATGAACTTTTTCATCCTATTAGACTTACCCCTCCTCTCGTCCACTTCAACCTCTTGGTTAATCACTGGAGTTGAGGGAGTTTTTTGCCTGACAACCTTTCAATTAGTCTGTGCAGCATCAACAAAATTGGCTGTCTCTGTCTCTACCATGCACAAACCCTTTTATTTCAACACCTTTTCTTTAAAGCTTATTAGAATAATACTGGTGGCTGAATTGTTGCCTAACCTTTTAACAAGAATCTTGTTCTGCTTGTGTTCTCGCTGCACAAACGGGTGAAGAAGATGCTGAAGAAGATGCTTGCCAGGACTGAAATTTCCTGAGTCAGTCTTAACTCATCATAAATAACTGCTTCATACAATTCCTTTCAAAACATGTATCAAGCTCCATTTTAAAAACTCAATCTGTTTGGGTTTTTTTTTTTTGTCCCATTCTAAAGGAGAGTTGGCAAAGAACTTAAAAGGCCGAGGAATGTCCGCACACGCTGGTGTCTGTCCCCAGGGTCTGGGCCATTGTAAAGCTTGTTGATAATAATAGTACTTAGTACATCTTGCTAGTGAAAATTTGTTGCTATGAATTTTGCTGTGCTGCACCCACAAGCTTTAGATATACAGCAGAAAGCTTGTGCTTATATTGCACAGAGGACAAAGAAGCTACGGTTTCATTTGAATTTGTCATTTCCTGTAAATCTATTTATGTGTTTTAGAGGAGAGTTATGTATTTGCCTTGGATTTACAGGGGTGAAGTTGAAGTACAGCTATTGCAGCTTATCCAGTACTGCACAGCAAGCTAATGTTAGTAGGCATGTAATTCAAAATTCCACGACATTCTAACTGCTTGAATATATTTCTTGTTTGCTGCACACTTTGTTTTTGACTTGTGCTGCTTAAAGACAATCATGTTGTCAATATGATTGGTAGGCAGAATATAAAGCCACCGTACAACCTTCATCTGAGTTCCCTGTGTTCCTCAATTTAGATGCTTTTAAGATGTACTACTCTGAGACCAGTGCAATAGTTAGGAATTTAATTTTCACTTAGGAATGGAATACCAGAACTACCTAAAACCATCTGATTAGCAGGTCAGGATGTTTCAGGCATTCAGTGGTGGGTGTAGGAACCTCAGTCATTAGAATATTTCATTTGAATTAAGTGTTGGCAGGCTCTTCTATCCACAACTGACTGCCTGTGGGCTTCTGTAGTCTTGTGTGTGTATTGAAGCACTGGCAAGACTTCAGTACCTGGCAGATAAGGGTTGACTAGCAATATTGGTAGAAGCTCAGATGGGAGAAGTGTATGCTTCTGACTGTTGTAAAATAAGCAGGAAATGTCATCTCTGGAACTGCCAGTCCAATAACATGCAAAATGCTAACTGTTAATAGCCATTAAAAGGTAATGAAGTTTTTTTCTTAACAAAAGTAATGTTCTAGTTTCTGTTGTTGTTGGGATCTCCTTGTTGGGCTGATAGTTCCTTTCTCATGGAAAGTGCTGAACTAAGGGAGATGGGTAAGAGGAAGCTATGGTACAAATGCCATTGAACTATAATAGTGAGAAGAAATTACTGGGTTGGTTTTTTAAGTTCACAGACTTACAAGGGAGGTGGCAAAATCACATGTGAAATCCTGCAGACCTCCAGCCTCCCTCTCCCTGAAAATCCAGTGTGTAGGATTGAACCTGATGTTAAATGGCTTAAGAGATTACTGGATCACTGGGAGATGGTTAATTATTCATACAAGTGTCAGTTGACTTGGACACATGGTCTGCATCACATGGTTCATTTTGTAATTAAAGTCCAAAAATTACTACTGGGTGCTGGAAAAATAAATAAGCTTGATCGGTTTTTCTTCCTCCCTGTTGAGAATGAGGAAGGTCCCTTGATTCTTTCTTCCTATGCTTTTTTTTTTTTGTATAAATCTCTTCTGTCTCTGGCTTTTTCCTTTAATTCCCAATCCCCTGCTTGACAGTTAATGGAAAAAACTCTGTTCAGTACCTCTCTTGCTGTTTAATCACTTGGGATGATTGTTGTTCAAATGCCACAAAGTGGTGTTTCCCCTAGTTCTGTGGAAGCAGTATTCTTGGCAATGATGAACTGTAAGTACATGAGAAAGAGGTGACATTCAGTTTTGTCAGAAACAAAGTGACCTTTCCTGCAATATATACTTCTAGTGTCACATTAGAAGCAACACCAGTCTGTCTGTTCCTTTGTCTTTTAAAAATTACCCTGCAGAAGAAACGCTTTGAGCACATCAATAGTGCTTTCCTAACCATTCCAATTAAGAGAAATATCTAATACATGTTTCATCCAGCACAAGTGGTAAAGTAATAACACAACTCTTTGGTAGTTTTTCCTACCTTTGATATCAACACTTGCATCCAAACTGAAGAGTAACATGAATGATCAATCAGATTTAGACAGGCCAAATATATGTTCAGTTCAGTATTCATTTTCTTTGAGTGTCTTATGAATCCTAGAAGGCCAAAAAGAAGATGGGAAATCCTTAAATTCCTGTTTATTTTTTTCAAATGAGGCTCTTGAGACAGTAAGAAACTGAGAACTTTGATGGAAAGAAATAATCAATGATTATTATCATTATTGTATCAAGAGTATGAATTACAAAGTAAAAATGCATTATACACATTATTTTGCATGTATAGTGATGGGCTCTAAATTTTACTATTATGATTCAGTAAAGATATTGGAGTTACTGCGGGTAACCTGGCTCATTTTGTAAGGAGTCAGAAAGGCAAGTGGCAAAACAGGAAATACTGTGCCTCTCCCATGTCTTTAAAACTTTATGTGTTTTTTGGTGATTCCAACATAAAAGGTTTAAATGGAATGAGATTGTACAGGAGACGTCAAGGTCAGTGAAAGAAATGAAATGGCTTCTGTTCAGGGGGGTACCTAAATTAGGATTTAGCTAGATTAGGATTTTGGGGGCTGGAAAGAAGGTGATTTAGGCAGCATGTAGTGGGAGCCTGTGAAATCATGGATCGCATGGAAGGAGCTGGTAGGGAACATATGTTCGTTCTTCCTTGTATTGAAAGAACTACAGGGAAGCAAATGAAATTACCAAGTGACAAGCTCAAAACAAACACATGGAAGTATATTTTGGCAATGCATCCTTGAATTTGTGGAACTCATTACCACAGAACTCAATGGACAGTAAATGGGTTCAGAAGAGAATATGACAGATCAACTCTGGCTCAGGTTTTCTAGAAGCAGAGAGAATATTCTGAGGTTATGTTGTTTGTCTTATACCTGGGGGGGAGAACGGTCCTGGAACTGTTTGCATAACCTCATAGTTAACATTTCATAGAAAATCTTAAGAACAGCGTAATTCTGACGGAGTATTTTTCACTTATTTTTTAAAAATCACAACCCACTAAACAATCCTCCTTCACATTTCTGAGTTTCACTGGGTTCTGTTTTGAAATTTGCTAAATTAGAAGATTTATTTTAATGTTTTTCAGATTGTTCCCAGTTTCCAGAGAGAAAATGATTTTTGCCTAAAAGGTGAAAATGGCATCTTATTTCAATATTATTTAAAAAAGAAGGTAAAATAAGACACTTCACCACTTTGGCAACCATGATGAGTTTGTCCAGAAAACTGAAATTTCTTCAGGGTACCAGACTCACCTTGATAGGTTCAGGTACTTTCTTGTTGCTCAACAAAGAATGTGTAGAAGTCAAACACCTGTTCTCTTTTCTCTTTTCTTCCTGATAGTTACGGCGTGCTGCTTTGGGAACTGCTAACAGGAGAAGTACCATTCCGAGGAATTGATGGTCTTGCAGTAGCATACGGTGTTGCCATGAATAAACTTGCCCTTCCAATCCCTTCCACATGTCCAGAGCCTTTTGCCAAACTCATGGAAGGTAAGCTGGCTGTGGTGTGAGTATGGTTTGTGCTCATTTTAGAGTGCTGTTCAGCGTTGCCTCCTTGCGTTGGTCTTAATACCTAAGAGCACAGATTTCTCAAATGGGTTTATTCAGTGGTGCAAGTTATTATGGGAGCAAGGGGTGGCTGTTAGCGTGCTTTGACAGTTACTCTATTACAAGAGTAGTATGTGAAAGAAATTTCCCTGCCATTTTTTATCAATTGGCTTTAGAGGAAAACAGGGACTATTACTGTCATCGTCTAGCTTGTAGTTTTGTAGTAGTGAAGACTTGCCAACGCCCAAACTTCGCGTATTTTGGTCTAGTTTGAAGTCTTCAACTTGTTTTGAAATTCATAGGTTGAACATCTTGCTAGGCAGTGTCAGATTTGGAATGAAACATTATCCTACTGACATTTCAGGGAGAAGGTTTAAATGTGGCTTTGACATTTGAAAACAACCCAAATTTTCAGTCAGAATGATGTGATTTTCTGCTTTGTGTTTGGAGATAGTTCATGCCCAAGGTGGGCTACGTATGGAGGAAAGAAATCTAGGAGTTTGTCATCAGAGCTGTGGTAGTTATTAAAAAGGATTCCATGAGGTAATTTTTGGGGTGCACCTGTGTGACCTGCTCTGATGGCTATTGCAACTACTGACATATCTCCTAAGCTTCAGTTGTTCCTCCCTCCCTCCCTCCCTTACTCCTTCCTTCCCTTCCTCTCTTACAGTAGTACCTTTAGTGTTTTATTCAGTGCCTCTCTTCCCAAGGATTTCCAGGTGTTTATATGTAATAAACATTTTTATACCTATCTGGCAGAAAGAAAAACAGGTAAAAAGAAATCAAACATGTTTTATAGTCTTAGTGAGAAACAAATGAGCCTGAACATAGAACTGACATTCTGTGGCCTCTGGTGGTGTTTTTAGCCCCAAGAAAGGAATTTGATTCACGCAAGGAAATGTTTCTGATGGATTTCTGTTTTTAGAATACTTTTGCATTTCTCTGGTCTTTTCTGTAGGCTACAGGCTTCAGGTAAGTTAAAGCAGAAAATTTCATGTACTGTTGTGCTAAAAAAAGAAATATCCTACTGGATAGTAAACAGCAGCAGAGTTGCAGGTATGTTAGTTTGGAAGCAATGTAAAGCAAGAAACTGCATCTGAAAGACGTAATGGAACTACCAGCTCAGTGTTGTGCCAGAGGAGTTTATTTTGACATGGTGCCCTAAAACAAGGACCCTGGCTTTCTTAAATAGCAGTGAGGTATCTGCTGCTGGGGTTAAAAATAATGCCCTCTGTTGGGAAAGTCAGGTAGAGTCATATGGCCTGGGCTTGAACCCAGCAGCACAGGGGTGAGCACCCACATGGCTTTGGAGCGCTTGGCTTCTCCATGTGCAGGGGGAAGAAGAGAACAAGAAAACAATTACTTTCTGCCCCCTCACCAAAACTGTTTTTCAAACAGGCTGCTTCCCGTCTCCGGTGAACTCTTGTTCCCCTAATGCTGCTTTTACGTTTGAATTACTGCCCTGGTGGTCTTCACTGAGACAACAAAGCTGAACTTTCCCTCTTCACAGAAAAGACTTGTATGTTACAACTGTCCTCATTAGTGCAAATAATGGCAGATCTAGGCCTGGGAAAATAAAAGCCACGGGCCACCTGCATAGTTATCCTGTTCACTCACTCATGCATTTGGCTGGCAGCAGCATTTTGTTTTACTTTGGGTCATGTTTGCTTTGCCATGCTTAAAACCTGGGGTAAAGAAGCAGGGATTAAGGCACTGACAGTCCAGCTGTATCACCCATTGCTACTAATTGGTCAGCAGCAGGGGACCTGCAGAGCACTCTTTAACATCCTCAGTTCTCTATTTTGAGAAGAGAAGCAATTTGAAATCCATAAACACAAATGTGTTCCAGCTTATGCCTCCTGGAACCTGATCAGATGCTTAAATACCAGCAGCTTGATACCAGCAGTTTTCAAACCAAAGCTCCCAAATGCAAAATCTCATTAATGCTAAAACGAAAGAAAAGACCTGCAAAACCAAGCCTCAGCAGTTACGCAGATTTTGTGAAGTGTTATTTATTTTTAATTACAGCTGTTCCTTGGTGTATTTCAATCCACAAAACTGATGAATGAATGTCTTTTAGGACATCACCAAATTTTTTTTAAGAATGTTTCCTTTTTTCCACTCTAAGTTCTAGGAAACTTTAGAATGTTTTTGTAACTCTTGCCTCGTGCTGCAGTAATATGTCTTAAATCCTGTGACCAAATAGAGGGATGATAGTATGAGCGTATTGAGAGAGACCCATGTGTTAGTTTCTTCCATTCATGCAAAAAAGCTGTATTCCCTGAAAGTATACTTGAATGCTAAGGTTTTCTGTTTGGTTCTTGTCAAATTTTGGCATGTTAGAGTCTAGCGGTACTAAAGAGAATAAGGATATTTGTTGAAGAAGAACCTGTGTAAGTGCCAGTACAGGACAATATAGAATGAGAAAGTGATGTTTTCTGCAGGAGTAGAAGTAAGGGTGAAGTAAGAGGAAGGACTGAATAAGACTTTTCTACTCAAAAGTGTTGTTAAGTTGAACATTTTGACTTAATGGCTTTTTAAAAACATGTTCTTAATGATTTTGTAGCTTGAGATGTTACTTCATACCATTTTCCATTTCCATTTCTGTTCTCAATGTTCAGTTCCCATCACTAAAAGTAGTATCTTTTTGTACAATTGCTAGTTGAGTTGCCTCATGTGGTAAGATGGGTACCTTAAATTTTGTGGTTTTAGAGCTCTGTAACTGGGTAAGTCATTGCATTAAATTGTAAATGAAAAAGCTTGTTTATCTGTGGTTTCTCTTAAAAGCAAAAGAAAAAAGCCCGATCAAACAATTGTCTCTCAAATAGTAAAAAAGAACCCTTAAAAATAAGAAAACTCCAAATGCTGTATTCGATGTCATTATTTACTTGAATCTCCTATTTTCAGTCAAATTATGCCCAGTCTGCTTTGCAGGAAAGATTTTTCAGTTCTGTGGAAGAGATTCATAATGACTCAGCTTAGTATTAGAGTTTGGCATTAGAAAGAACTCTGATAGACATCCTTCTGCAGGAGGGCTGTGAACTCTGCAGTGTAAGAGTGACAAAAGAACTGTTTGCAAGAGTCTTGTATAGTATCTCCACTCTGTGAGCACGTACAACTTAAAGTAAAATATTTAAGGAAATTATTTATGTTTTTAATATATGCTTGATAATGTAACTTTCTGTAAAATTAGTAAACCTCTCTTTTACTTTGCACATTATTGCAATAGAACTGAGAGAACCAGGTAGTTCAAGATCGTAAGTGATGTTGAATATTGTATAAGCGTGAAAGCATGAATTCCATACCTGACTTATGATCAGACAGTAGTCAATGCAAGTGGGAAATGGGAAAGATGGGATAACACAGATAGTGTGCATGCCACTCTTAGCCACTGGGGATCAGTAAAGTACTACTCATCCTCTCAAACCTCCATACTAAGAGATGCTTAGTAATTGCTTGTCTTTGTCCTATTCTAGATTGTTGGAACCCTGACCCACACTCACGACCTTCCTTTGCCAGTATCCTAGACCATCTCACCGCCATAGAAGAGTCTGGTTTCTTTGAAATGCCCAAAGATTCCTTCCATTCCCTGCAGGAAGACTGGAAACAAGAGATCCAGGAGATGTTTGATCAGCTCAGAGCCAAAGAAAAGGTAAGTAGAGAAAAACATGCCACGCTTGCGCTCTCTGGATTGAAATTTTCCCGTTTCATAATTCAAACAGGGATAATTGTTTAGTGCATCCCAGAGTTAATTTTGTATGTGCTTTACTGGAGCTTGTAATAAGTCCCCAAATCAATGGCAGGTTATGATACCCACAAGGGCAGAATCATGAGTAAAATCAATATCTTCATCCTGAGCTGCTATTCTTTCTAATATTTTAGTGAGCTTCCATTATACACTGTGCAAACTGCTATGATGAGTTGTCTTCATTGTTTAATGCATCTGATAACTATTTCACTGTTAGCATCTTAATTGAGAAGCCCAAAAATAACTGTTAACAGTAAAAGTAGGAGGGGTAGTTTCAGCATATATACTCTAGCAGGCATTGCAGCTTTGGCTCTGTCAGGTTTGTGTTTTCCAGGTTTTGAGCATAGCCAAATTGGATACACTATAATAAACATGAGCGCTACCTGGGGAATGGTCCAATAACTGCATAATTGAAGTACATTTGGGTAAATATCATGAAACAAAATTGCTAGCAGAAATAAAATGAATTGTGACCATCAGACTCAAAGAGTAGAAGTGAAAAAACTAAAGTTTTCTTCAAGCATACTTGCAGAAAGCACAGCTTGCTGCATGTATGTTAAGGTCCTTACAGAGACTGTCATTACAGTTGTTGGTATGAAATACTGCAGTGAAATCACTAAAGTAATAACAGTTTTCTAAGTTCACGGTCTCTTGCCTAAAAATAAATTTGTAATAAGTAAGCAACTTGATTTTGGCTCAGAAGTTGGGTTTAGCAGGCAGCGAGAAAGAAAATGAGACCTTGAGGCAGGGCAGAGAAGTCCTACAACAGTACTTAGAACATTTCTATTCATATATTATAGTAGCTTTTGGAAAAAATAAATAGCTAATGTGCATTTCCCTGCTGGTGTTGTCCCGTGGTGTAACTGTGTTGGAACAGTTTTTGAAAACCAGGAACTTCAACAGACAAACAGAAGACCAAACAATAGTAGCTAGACCACCCTCAGGTTTTGAGTACTGTATTCCTCTGTAGCAATGGGGAAAGAGAATTTTATATCCTATTCATCTCATGAGTAAAATGTACGAAACATTCGTGGTGATGGAACAGGTAACAATGACGTCATTAAAAAAATTTAAAAAATCTAAACTAAAATCTATCTGATAATCTATCTGAGGTTTAACTCGAATTCTTGAGTTTTTACCTTCTGCAGTGGAATTAAGCAGCTGGAGAATTATTCTGAGTGCTGAATTCTTTTGTCCTTGTGGTTAGAGGAGAGGAGTGCAGCGAGAAGACATTTTGAGATCTCAAGGACAATTTCAGTTGATTAATTTTGTCAACAAGGGAAAAATTGAAAAGTTTGCATTATGCATCTTTAGGCCTAAGGAGCAGCCATGCCTGGTGGAAAATGATGGGAATGACCTGCCGATGATGTTTTCTTCGTTCATTTTTATGGTAGAGCTCTGTGGTTTGCTATTTTGTGATGCATAAGATGGCAAGGTTATTTTTAAACAGTTTAAGTCAATAATGAAGTCAACATAGGTACTTTCTGAACAGGAAAGCAAGGATTAATTCTTTTCAATGTTATGAATAAATCTTCCAAAACTGGTTCCCATATGCATGGTACTCTCCAATGGCTCTTGTAAACATGTTCATGCCAGATAACCAGCGTGTTTTCTCATGGCACTGAATTTAGGATTCAGTGCCTTTTCACTGAATTACAGAATGGTTGAAGTTGAAGGCACCTCTGGAGGTGTGTGGTCCAACTCCCCTACTCAAACAGGACCACCTAGAGCCAGTTGCCCTGGACCATGTCCAGGTGGCTTCTGAACATCTCCAAGGATGGAGACTCCACACCTTCTCTGGGCAACCTGTGCCAGTGCTCAGTAACGGTCACAGTAAAAAAAGTGTTCGGAGAGAATCTCCTGTGTTTCAGTGTGGGCCCTGATCAGTACTGCCGAAAAGAGTCTGGCTCTGTCTTCTTTGCACCCTTCCTTCAGGTTTTCATATACACTGATAAGATCCCCTTCCCCCCACCCAAGCCTTCTCTTGCTAGGATAAACAGTTCCATCTCTCTCAGCCCTTCCTGATAGGAGAGGTGCTCCAGTCTTAATCATCTTCATGGCCCTTCGTTGAGCTCTATCCTGTATGTCCATGTCTTTCCTGTACTGGAGAGCCCAGAACTGGACACAGGATTCCAGGTCTGGAATCACAAGTGCTGATGTCCAAATTTTAATACTGATATGAAGGGCCTTGAATGACAAGCATAGAAGTTCTTGAGGGTTGTTTTAGGCATTTGGCCTTCAGCTGAACCTTTAAACAGTGGTGCTAGCAGTGCTGTGAGCACAAGTCATTGCTGCTGTACCTTCAGAATAGGTAATGTTAGTCTTAACCCACAGGTCACAAGGTAGCTTTTCATTTCTCCTTTCTTATCTCCCTGGAGGAGCTGCGCACATGGGAAGAAGAGCTGACTCGTGCTGCTGTTGAACAGAAGAACCATGAGGAGTTGCTACGAAGGCGGGAACAGGAGCTGGCAGAACGCGAGATTGACATCCTGGAAAGGGAGCTCAACATCATCATCCACCAACTGTGTCAGGAAAAGCCTCGGGTGAAGAAACGCATGGGGAAGTTCAAGAGGAGCCGGCTCAAGTTAAAAGATGGCAATCATATCAGCCTGCCTTCAGGTTGGTGACATGTTAGACCATGTCAGGTGAAATGGAACAGGTGAACCTGTAGCTCTGGTAGCTTCTTTCTACTTATACTTAGGTATTAGAAAGTATTGGATGTACTTCAGGAAAAACATGCCTCTTTGGGATCAAGAAACTGAGTTTAATGTTCTTGTGGCTAGCGTTCCCTAAAGTTCCAAGTATGAAGGCTAGAAATAAATTTGAGATGGTACATAGAATCGTAAAATTATAGAATTGTTGAGGTTGGAAGGGACCTTTAAGATCATCAAGTCCAACCATTAACCTAACCTGACAAAATCACTTCTAAACCATGTTCCCAAGTACCACATCTACCCTCTTTTTAAACACCTCCAGGGATGGTGAATCCACCATCTCCCTGGGCAGCCTATTCCAATGTTTAATAACCCTTTTGGTGAAAAAAAAATGTTCCTAATATCCAATCTAACCTCACCTGACATAACTTGAACCCATTTCCTCTTCTCCTATCACTTGTCACCAGGGAGAAGAGGTCAGCCCCCACTTCTCTACAACCTCCTTTCAGGTAGTTGTAGAGAGTGATAAGGTCTCCCCTCAGCCTCCTCTTCTCCAGGCATGTTTGTTCATCTATAGCTGTATGGGGTTCAGAAAAATTTTGGTGTTGCAGTTTAACATGTTAATACTCAAAATGATCAGTTTAATAAAAGATGTACATAAAAAATGATGGAGGTTCTTGTTCTGGGAATATTTTACATAATGCTGCAGCAGAAACCATAATATACTGGATTTCTTGGTGCAGGAATCTAAAAATTATCAAAAATACAGTTAGCTGCAAGAATACAGCCCTATGTTGCTAATTCATATGTGAATTCTTATTAACACACAAATGACCTCTAATACCACCCTTCCGAAAGAAATGTTAAATATTGGTGAGGTGTCAGGGAAATTATTCTTAAGAGTGAAGATGGTGATTCTCAGAAATACTGAATACTTAGCATTTCTGCTGTGGATTCTGTGTAGAGATTCAAATTTGTAAAAGAACAAAAACGTGGGTTTTATAAATCACCTAAGGCTCATCATTACCTCAAGAATGATGACTTATGTTATATTCCTTGTTTTCTGAGAGACATTGGCTGTTCAGAAGAGCAATGATGATAAAATGTGCGTGTTAACTATGTCTTTCTTTAGGTCTGTAAACACCTATTGCTGGTGGTTTTGCTTAGCTTAAGAAACTGAGATAAGGTGAAAGGAATTTATACTGGGATATACTTTGGTGTAAGTGTCAGTCAACACATGAGGATCTATGTGTGTATGTGCATGTATCTCACACATACACTAAGAAGATACATCTTCATGAGTGTGGGCGCACATCTTTGTTCTGAAGTAACTGCTTGTACAATGAGGAGATAGCAATTAGCTGCATAACTTCATTTCTACATAGATCCTGTAAATTGCACTCTTTGAAAGTTACCATAAATTATTATTTCTTTTTTCTTAAATTAAAGAGGATTTTTAACTGTCTCTTTCTGCTTTTGTTTTCATTTTTTTCTTTTTCTTTTGGTAAACAGATTTCCAGCATAAATTCACTGTGCAGGCTTCTCCAACGATGGATAAAAGGAAAAGCTTGATCAGTAGCTGCTCCAGCCCTCCTGCAAGTCCTACCATTATTCCCAGACTCAGGGCCATACAGTGTAAGGAGCTCAATGTAGTATTGAATTTGGGAAATGTGCAGTCTGTCAGCGTGGTAAGATGCCNTGTGCCCTGCATGTATGCATTTAGAGAGAAAAATAGAGCGTGTTGGTGATGGGGGGGCAGTATCACCTTTTTTGGAGTCCAAACCTTACCCAAGTTCTTGAAATATTGCTGTTTGATTGTATAGAAAATACATTCCTTAGGTGTACAGGTTAATTTTTAAAAATGCTAATTTGCAGAATACATCTATGGAACATTATTGAAGTGGATTAAGTTACTGTTGGAAGGAAATGAAAACAAGAGTGCTTGTCATGAAAATAGTGTTCACATAATAAAACAGAATTAGACAAGTATGTATTAGAAATATGAAAGGGATGTTAATAAATGTGTAGCGTTTGTATTGGATGTCATGACACTTGTGTGTCTGATATCAAACTGGCAGTTCTAAAAGAGAAACCAGTGATGGAATAAAGCTGTAAAGTCTATCTATACTAATTTTGAAGGGACCTGGTTGTTAGATCTGTGTTGATAAATGGCCAGGATTATGGGAAATAAACCTAAATGGATGTTTTCATTACTGTTCCTGTTCCAGCCTATGTTTTATTCTTTATGTTGCTGTGGAACCAATCCTCTAATTTGTGTATCTGTTTTTCTTTCTCATTTTCCGCTGTTCCTCCCACTTGTGAAGTGACTCCTGCTGAAAGCAGTAAAACGTGGGGAAGAAGCTCAGTCCTTCCAAAGGAGGAAGGAGAGGAAGAAGAGAAGAGAGGCCAGAAGAAAAAGGGACGCACTTGGGGACCGAGCTCACTTTGTCACAAGGAGCTAGGTGCAGGAGAAGATGGGTAAGAGAGGGCCTGGAACCAGACTGGTTTCCTGGTTCTAAAAGTGGTTATTAGCTGGCTCATGAGAGATTTGCCTGTCCTCTTGCAAACGCTTTTCTGCTTCCAAACTTATTTGCTGTACCAGAGATCTCAGAGATTCAGAACAGATGACAAAACTGCATTGCATTCAGTCCCTTGCTAGAGGCCCAGCACTGACTGATGCTTTCACTGTCTGCTTGACCTTGTTATGTGTATTTGTAAGCAGTATAACTTTTTAGCTGTGCAAAATTTTTTCTCTAGTAGCTTTTCTTTATTTTCAGGCTCAACTTTCTGTAGTTTCATATCATAACTGAAACTATTCTTTTTTTACAATGCTTTTTCTTGTCTTAAATGCTGTTATTTAAAAAGTATCTGGTAGAGCCAGGCAAATATCTTCTCTGTAGGCTTTTGAAAAGAACATGTACCCTGAGTGAATACATCCTGAAAGTGATTTTTGCAGAGATACAGGTTGTACCTCTATTTCTATAGACTCTTGTTCTGTGGCTTCTTTTTTTGTGTGTGTGAATTATTTATATCAGGACTCCAATGGATCATTGCCAAA
The DNA here is from genome assembly GCA_008711295.1 of Anarhynchus alexandrinus. Classification (NCBI taxonomy): domain Eukaryota; kingdom Metazoa; phylum Chordata; class Aves; order Charadriiformes; family Charadriidae; genus Anarhynchus; species Anarhynchus alexandrinus. The sequence continues at coordinate 2,026,541 of VUYV01000124.1, forward strand.
ACGCTGCTTTAAACATAAGAATATTTTGATCTTCTAAGAGGTTTGAATGCCTTGTGATTTTAAGTGGAGTCTGAAGCTTTTTCCCCTGCTAAATTGATAGTTTGACTATTGGCATATTTTTTTAGCAGGGAAAATAAAATAACTGGTTATAATTTATTTTTAATATTATGTGCTCAGGTGTGAAATTCTGGGAAAACAGATGTTTATATAATGCATCAATATTGCAGTCCTCTCCAAGAGGGCCTGGATCTAGGTGTTCTAATGACATTAAAATACGTTCTCCCTCAAAGGTACCCTTGACATGTTAACAGGGCAATGTGGAGAAAGTTTCTTTGATGCCTATACTTTACCTATTCTAGAAATGAACTATAGCATTCTATGGAATTAAAGTAGGTGTCATGCTTTACAGTCATTAATTTTATAAAAGGGCAGGAGATCACTGAAACTGGTAGAAGAACAATTCTACCTTGAAATCATGTTCTTAGAATTCTGGGAATAAAGCTCTACAGTTTTCTGTTCATTACTGTACAGTCTGAAGCACTAAATTGCTTTTGGGCACACACAACTGGAAAGGAGTTGCTTGCTAACCATGTTGCTCTTAAAACTCTCCTGTTCTCTCTACAACTGAGATGTTCTATAGTATTCATCACCTTTCCAGGGAGACTCTATACAGCTATGGCATTTTGCGGAGTATCTGAAATGTGATAGGGTTGCTGAGACGGCAGTATGGTTAACATACAGTGAAGTACTGCTGCTTGCTGAGATCATGCCAGACTGCAGACTTTAACTTAAAAGGAGCAGAGTTGCAGTAAACATCAATGACTCAAAAGGTAGAGTGCTTGCTATTTTTAGTAGTTTTTAATTCTAATTTTAGAGGCAGGGGATAAAAATTGGGGTAAAGTGAAGACCTAAATTTAGGATGGAAAAGCCCACTTTAAGTCTTCTCTGTGACACTGTTCTGGTAGCAGCAGTGCTGCTTTTCCAGCTGCTTACACAACTCTGTGATCAAGGGAACTTGAATCTTCATCTTTTTTTATCACTTTCCTTGTGTTCTCCACAGGAGGCAATTCCAAATTTATGCAAGAATTACAGTGGGAAATGCAGTGAAATTCTCTAGGATGAGTAAACTGACCTATAATTAATATCAAGTAAAGGCAGTCATGAAAAGGTTATACAGTGATTATTCACCCTTCTTCGAGCATAAGGAATATGCACAGCAGCAGCAGGTTGCTGTGCTGAATTGCAGAGACTGGATGAAGCTTTATGTTGGACTAGTGACAGTTTGGTTGTGATCTTATGGTGTATTCTGAAGGATACATGGTGAAGTCTTAATTGTCTTTAAACTTGGCATTGATTAGTCTCGGACTAATTGATTAGTCTGTGTTACTATGGTATGGGTGACAGTGTTACTGGTTTTACAGAAAGTGACGCTGGACAAGGGATAGTCATAGTCCTTTAGCAGTTACCTTGTAAAATCTTGCAAGCTAAATAGGGGTGAGCCTGGGAACAGACACTTTTTATTCATGACAGTATTGTATTAATGTCTCGACATGGTGTTACAGAATGGTATTAAGACACCAGAGATGCTGTCATAAGGTTGTAGGGAAGTTTTCTGCAATTTGCTGAGCTTTGTCACTGTATCACTTCTAAAGAGAGGTGCTTTTGAATTCCCAATAGGAAAAGGCAACAGAGAAGTAACTCAACCACAATACAACAGAGTAACAGCCTTCCTGTTATTTAATCTAAATAGATTACAGGTAAGAATTCTTTAGGGTTCTGAAATGTCATGCTGGTGACTGAAATAGATAGTTTTGCTGCTAGTGCTTTCAAATCGTTCCAGTTGCTCTTTCCTTGGAGCAGTAACAGATAATGCTGCTGTAACAGGAATGTACTCTTAAGTCAGCATGTTTTGAATTGTTTTCAAATGAACACTACTGTCTATTAAGAGGTTGTGCAGCTATCCTCTGCACAGGTCTTCGAGGTCTGCTGGTAATTTGGGGGAGAGAAGGAGCAAAAAATAAAGGGAAGGGTGAATATTTTATAACCTTGAGGCAAAAGTAGCAGGCTTTGAAGTTATTCTGGTGGCTATTTATATTGCTGTTCAGATTGAACTGTGCTTTTTCAGTAACAGCCAGTCTTCAGTCTGGTTTTTTTGCAAGGGAAGATTGCTCTGAGATGTTGTAAGGAAGCAAACTAAGTTGATGTGTCCTGCTGTACAATGAAGGGCAATTCCCAAGACCCTTTACATAGCTGTGACTGTAAAGTGAAGGCTAAACTGAAGATTACTGCTGCCTATCACTTACAACTTTTCTATCTCTGCATATAGAGAACACAGTATATGTTTTCCCAGCTCCATGGAAATCTCCCTTTCCTCAATAGCTGTCTACCCATATTGTAAGACCTTTGACATTTACTTCTGGAGGTGATCACACTGCTAACATGGTTTGTTTTCACTCACCAGCTTTCACTTAATATGCTGTTCTATTTGTAGTATTTATCGTAACTATGCATGTTATACACATGGATAATTTAGATACAACATACGTTATTTGGTGGGTTGTGTTACATAGCTGAGTATGGTATGGAGGGAGTAAATCAGAACAGACCCACACACTGAATTGCATCTCTGTTGTAAAACCATCTGGTTGTCAGTCTTGACAAGTAGGATTCAGCACTATGCTGTCTGGATTCAAGTTCATAGCAGGTTACCACATGTGCCAGAATGGTTAATGGGGAGAAAATGATGGACTTTGAAGACAGCTGAGAGCTGCACAGGATACTTTTAGTGTAGTGCCTATAGCATGGTTGTCAACCAACTGAACATGTGCTGAATCAAGTCTAGACCTTGTGACCTTGCTATAGCAATATAGTTTGGTGACAAGTAGGGCATCCCAGTTAGGTAGAGAGTAGACAGAAAATACATACCAAGACAAAAAAAAACCCCTTGATATAATAAAACTTTGAAGTCCTGCAATGAAAGCTGTTTTAAAAATGCAGAGGGATTCTGGTGGAAAATAAGAATCATGAGAGACAACTTCTATATGCTCATATCCTTTTTTTGTGAGGGAAGGATTGGAATGAATTGAGTGTTTCATCAAAGAATATGCAAGTTAGTAATGGAGCTGGAAGAGGTCTCATCTCCTAAGTTTTCTGTTCTTTCAATAACAAGTCGATGCTCTTGTGTGTTCAGCTGACATCATTCAGACTATCCACAGATCTCTTTACTCCTTTCATTCAATTTCTGTCTATCCCAAGTGTATGTTAGCTTTTCAGCAACACTACCATGTATTTCTTGTTGGAATTTGGAGAAGGGCACCAGAAATATCCCAATTCAGACTATACTGATAACTGAACAATAAAACTTTACTGAGTGTTGATATGTCAGAAGGTTGTGTTGCTTACTGAAGTTGTTTCTGGTGTCATGAAAGTACTGTGGGGAACAAAGAGCACGATGGTTATAAATACCTATGAATAGGGACTACTAAACTCAGGTGCCTGGTGACATACCTTTAAACGCAGGTGATGTCAAAGCAGGGATTTAGTTTGGGGTTTTTGACTTGTTTGTTTTTGTGGGTTTTGGAGTTTTTTGTCTGCAAGTAAAAAACAATGGCATGATTCATGGTTTTATTTACCTATCTGTCCATAATCTAGAACATACGCTTTTAACTGTCTGTACTTCAATGAAGTGTTTTCTTTAGAGGAGAAATATTGGAGTTTATAATACAGAGGCCTGACTTTGCTGTTACAATGACTTTAGCATATTATTGTCCCTGTGAGCGGTCTCTGACTTTCATTGTTCATTTGTATTTCACATGGAAACGTTTTTGGAGATATTTTTCCCCTCCTCCTGCTGAGCACTTTATTTTTTACCTGCCATGGTAGGTTTGCCTTGGTTTAAAAAGAAAATGTTTCATCTGATTTTTGTCGTGGTGCTTTCTATTATTCTTCATTCATAGCTGTTGGTTATCAGCAGATGTCTTTTCACTGCCACAGTGTAACAAACAAGAGATGGACTTTTTGACTTTTTTTGTATTTTAAGGTGCTGTAAAGATGTTGCAAAATGTCTTGCAATGGGAGTACTTCAAATCTATGTTGTTAAGATGGATATATGCATAACCTCAGTAGAGCAATAGAGAATATAAAACAGGGGAAGGTAAACTGGTTGTGAGCATGGTACATTTTCTCCCATCTTTCTACTATTTCAGTCTGAAAGCTCTGGTAGAAGGATACAAACAGTGGTCATCCAGTGCACCGAACCTTGGGAAGATCCAGAGAACTGTGCCTGCTTTTCCAGGATTCACCAGCTTAGCAGAGATGGGTAAAGGAATTCCCTGGACTTTATATTCTCATCCCCGCTTCCACTCACATTTGAGTGAACGTCTCCTTTCCTGACCATCACTTGGTACCTTACAGCAATGTTTTCATTTTGGTGGTATCCATTTTTCTTTTATTCTTTGTGAAGTAACTACTTTCTGCTTCTGGATTTTCTTTTTGTTCACCTCTCTGCTTGTGCTTCTTATCTGTTAAGTTAACAAGCTTCTCTTCATTCCCCTCTAACTCCATGCTACCTCTCAGCTCCCTTCCTGTTAATGATATTTAGATGTGTCAGCATGGTTACACCTTCACTTGCAAGGAAAGATCCTTCTAATTTTCCTACCTTTTGCTCCTTACTCCCAAAGACATAAATTTGCTCTGGAAGTAACTGAGGTGTAGATTGCTTCTGAAATGCTGTTCTGCAATTGATCCCAAATAGATTAAAGTGTCACTAATTTCTTCTGCTTTGATAACGTTTCCAGTTACTTGCCTCAGCCCATCTGCTTTGGAGACAATAGCCTGTGAGTATTTGGCAGTTGGTGAATGATGCTTGTGATGAGGACAGTTGCATCTTCTGAGGAAAAGCTTATTTTTGTGTGTATTTGTAAGACAGTGAAATTTGCCAGTGGAAATGTTACATCCATGCAAAGTTTGTTTTCATTTGCTTTCCAGATGATGAAGACAGCGAATGTCTTAATGGGGAGGGCAAAGTGCACCCTTCACCTGGGCACAATCAGTCATACCTCTGCATCCCATTTCAGAAGAATGAAGACTGGGATGGCCCTTCTAGTGATGCCAATGAGGAGTCTACCCCTGTGAACTCTGCTACAAGTACCCCGCAGCTGACACCCACCAACAGCCTCAAACGTAGTGGCTCCCACCACAAGCGATGTGAGGTTGCGTTGCTTGGCTGTGGAGCAGTGCTGGCTGCTGCAGGCCTGGGTTTTGATCTGTTAGAAGCAGGGAAGTGTCAGCTGCTGATTGAGGAGGAGCCAGAGGCACCCAAGGAAGAGAAGAAGAAGCGTGACAGCATTTTCCAGCGAGCTGGACGCCCACGCAGGAGCACTAGTCCACCTTCCCGAAAGATCTTCAAGAAAGACGATCCCATGTTGCTGCTAGGCGAGCCATCCACATCCCTCACCCTTCTTTCCCTGTCTTCCATTTCCGAATGTAATTCCACACGGTCCCTGCTGCGCTCAGACAGTGATGAGATTGTGGTGTATGAAATGCCTGTCAGCCCAGTGACAGTCAAGGCTCCCCTGCCAGCCATTACCAACCCACTAGTCAATGTCCAGATTGAGAGGTTCAAACAAGACCCCAACCAGTCCCTGACTCCCACACATGTGACAGTCTCTTCCCACACCCAGCAAAGCGGGCACAGGCGCACACCTTCTGATGGGGCCATCAAAGGGAGTGGACTAGTTGTCAATGGGTGCCCAACCAGTGGATGCCCTTCCAGTAGCTGTTTAACTGGAGCACTGGGAGCAGGTAGGTTTTCAGCCATCTTCTTTTTCCTCTTTGGAATAAAGACCCAAACAGTATAATTACTTGTTAGGAAGTAAACGTGTTGCTTACACAGCATCCATTGTGATGGCCAGCCCACAAGAAGAGCTTATGGATGCTGTCTTGACACAAATAATGAACAGAATGATGCAGTAATGGTCTCTGTTCCAGCATCTCTGCATTAAGGAACTCTCTCTGCTCCACTGTGCTGTGAGGCAGAGCGCAGTATTGTTTCTCAGACAAAGATGGTACCAAAGTAGAAATATTGCGTGTTTTTAGTGTTTCCTTGGGATTCCATCTCTATTCCCTTTATACACGTTTGTATTGCTGTTACAATTTCAAAGTAAAATTTGATCTTTAAGGCAGTGAAAACTGGATCTTTAAAGTAGTTTGAGGCTGCGCCACTGTTGCTCTTATTCTTTTTCAAGGAAGAGGGATCTTCCTGGGTAGGTAGGGTTCTCACTGTTGACGTCTTTAGGAGTGGCTGTGACTTGATAACTTAAAAAATGCTTTCCTGTTTTCTTGCCCTAGTAATTCAGAGAAAAAAAAGGACTAGAATAAAGAATTAAAATCTGATTTAATTAAACTTTCCCCAGTGGTAAAACAAAATGTGAGGTTGTCTGCTGAATGGCAGTCTGCAGTAAAATGTGGGTTAATGTAGCTGAGGGCACTCATTAGAATGGTATTCATGAAAATTTAAAAGTTATATTGTGTTTCTTAAAAAAACAAAAAAACCAAAAAACCAAAAACCAAACAAACAAAACCAAAAAAAGGACAAAAACACAAAACCAACCCAACCAAACAGAAAGAAAACCTAAAACCCTCACTGTCCCCCACCCCTAAAGAAAAACAAACCAGGAAGCATCCACAGTAGGTAGTGTTAAAGGGCTCTTCCAGGAAGTTGGTCCTACTTGCTGTAAACATGTCACATATCCTGCTGTGCAAGTGTCTCCCCGATGCAGTCAAGCTGTTTATGGGTAATGTGCCCTCTGAAGGATTTGGAGAGTCCTCACCTCTGGTAGGAGGTCAAACCCACGCTCTCCAGTCTGAAAACTGAAGAAAGCAAGTGAGAGGATGAACAAAACTTGTTACTTGTGCTAGGTCATTGAAACAGGTGTCTTGCAGCATACTGAGAACAGTGTAGGGATAAATAAGCCAGTTATTCACTTCAGATTGGTGTAATCTTGAAGATACAGAGCTTTTAGATTCTGAATGGAGGCTTTCTGCTTTGAAAATGTTTTCAGAGTATACATAAAATAAACTAAGATCTGTTAGAACCATTTAGCGGTGACATCTAACATGTTTCCTTCTTCTCTTACATTCTCTGTTTTGGATAGGTGTATTAAAAACACCTAGTCCAAGTAGAGATCCCAATGAGGTCCCTCGCCTGCCAGACCCCAACCTTGTTTTTCCTCCAACCCCGAGACGATGGAATGCACAGCAGGACCCCACACTGGAAAGACCCAAGACATTGGAGTTCCTGCCCCGGCCACGTCCTGCAGCCAGTCGGCAGCGGCTTGATCCCTGGTGGTTTGTGTCACCCAGCAATGCCAAGGGTGAATCTTCTGCCAACAGTTCAAGTACTGATACTCCAAGCAATCTGGACTCTTGTTTTGCTAGTAGCAGCAGCACTGTAGAAGAGAGACCTGGACTGCCTGCACTGCTTCCTTTCCAGGTGGGTCTTCCTGTAGAGGAGCGGACACTGTTGGACATAGATGCTGAGGGGCAGAGCCAGGACAGCACCATTCCGCTATGCAGAAGTGAACTTAACACACACAAAGCTGCAGCATATGAACTCAAGCAAGAATTCTGGTCTTAGTATGAAATCCAGTGGGGACAGTGAGCCCCTCTAAATTCAATCCTACTTTTTGCACTGAGAATGCACTTTGAAGACAGATGAGATGGAGGGATGCTACAGAGATCATATGGTGCTGCCTCTGCTGAAGATGTGTTGTTCGACTGCCTGATTTTTGTCTGCAGTTGGATGAAACTTGGCAACTCTGAGCTGCTGACTTTTGCTGTGGGGTTTTTCTGTAGTCTTCCCTGCCCTCTTATTGCAATTTGAATCTGCAATGAGCTAAAATTATCATATCAAAGTCTTTGTTACTGACCTTGTAGGATTTGGCACTTGCAGTTAAGTATATTGGTATCTATCCTGGTATTAATCAGTATTTTCAAAACTCAAATATTACACTACAGCAGACACCAGTGTTTGATGTTTTCCCAAGGAATCCAGGACAGAAACAAGTAAATATCTGGAGACTACATTCTCTGAAATGTATTCAGATCATTAGATAGGCCTGGGAATCACGGTACCCCCACTGAAGGAGCAGAAGTAGCTATCTTACACTTGCTTGTCCTCTTTTGCTCATGTGATAGTGCAAGGTGGAACAGATTGCAGAGGAAGGGCATGGCATCTCCACTGATGGAGGTCTTTGAGGACAGACTAACTAGACTGTTGGGAATGAGTAGGTGTAGTCGATCCTGGCTTCAGGGCAGGTTGGATGGACTTCAATGATCTCTTGAGGTCCCTCTCAGCCCTATTTTTCTATGACCCTGTGCTTTCAAAAAGGTTAGGGCTTTATGGTATGGCTGTTTATTCTAGCTTGCTTTTTTGTTTCTAACCTCGATTCCATCAGCCTCCTTTTCCCACCCCTTGTATCCCAGGCTCATAGTCAAGCTGCCTCGGCTTTGGGAAGGGAATTAGCCGGAGCTCTTTCTTTAAAGTTGTGATAGCTTGCAGCAGTAAGTTGTGTCCTCTCTTTTTTTTTTTCTTCCTGTTTTCCTCCTTTCCTATGCTTTTTAGGAGTGGCCCTTGAATCCCAAGACTGTTCTTATGCACACTGATACTTGTTAAAGGCTCTTTTGAAATTGAGGCTTGTGGTGTTAGTAGTTGGATTGTGCAAACAGGAATCAGAACATCTGGGTTCTGTCTTACTTTGTCACTGACTCACTGTGTGACCTTGGGCAAATAATGTAACCTCTGTGCCTGAATTTCCCCATCTGTAAATAATAGGGATAATACCTACCTCACAGGGGGAGGGGTTGGGACATATATAATAGGTATAAAGTCCTTTGAGATCTTTGAGTGAAAGGCACTATAGACATGTAAAACTTTTATTCTTGTTCAAATATGTAAAAGCTCCTAACTCTGGAGCACAAACAGACCCCTGTCTTGAAGGAGGAAGTCACACAAATAAGGTGTGCCTATGCTCACGGTTTTCTGTACAGAGACTGCAAGTGTGTCTGTGCCTCTGCAGGTATATCTTACTGGCTTTAATGAGAGCTTCACTCTTCCCCAGTTTGGGCATGATAAATAAGGGATGTGGCCTTTATGTGAGTGTAATGGGCTAGTCTGCTTTATTGCAGGGTATAGCATATCTATTCACTCCTTTTGTACAGATCTATGCTCATTTTGGTGATCTACTGACCATTTGAGTACAAATACCTGATTTGAAAGTGGTGCCGATGCAGTGTTCAGCCTGTTAGGGGAGTCCAGTCCTGTTGTGAAGGCAGTGTAGCCAAATACTTTCTTGCAGCTGTCAGCACAGAGAACCTGAGTGTTTAGATGTTTGTAACCTGATGTTAAAAACCAGCACATGTGGGGAAGTACTGTACTTAAGTTTTTTTTTAATTCTGTTTGAGGGCTACAACCAGCGTGTTGCCATTAGTCAAATGCACCCTTTCTTCAAGCAGTTACTGTATGGTTTTGTGTAGAAAGGTCGCACATTTCTTGTTTATCACGTTCCATGAAATGTGTTTAATGGCAGAAGTACTTTTTGCTGCTTTCCCCATTGAAGGCTCCAGAGCTAGCTTTAATAATGCTACACTGGCTGCTGAAGCTGGATAGAATGTTGACTGTGTAGACAAGGTTATTCTAGTGCGGGGCTAAGATACTTACATTTCCGACACTTTTGTTAAATGTAGGTCTTAAGCATTATTGATTTCTTAAGCATTTATCCTCTTGCTTTCCATTTCTGAAAACTCAGTTTGTGATCCCAAAACTAAAAAAAAAAAAAAAAAAANAAAAAAAAAAAAGCAAACCCCATCCAAACTGATGGTTCATTTGATTGTGCTGTAGAAATAAACTCAAGGAAAGCCCAGTCAGACAGACTTGAAGCAGGACATTAAAACTATCTGTTTTTCCTAGTCTCCCTTATTCTTCTAAAAAGTCTGAAACAAAACTGGATCAGCTGTTCTGAAATGTAATGCTTTCTATGCAAAAAGTATCATTACAAAAGTCATCTGCTCTCCAAAGATAACACCTGGAATAGCTCCATTCAAATAGAAATCTTTTAACATCCATTTACTTGTGTGGAATGGGAGGTTACATTTCTAGGTCACTTGGTTTAACTCAGACCACTAAGCTTTTTCATAGTTGACCAGTTGCTTTCACTGAGTGAACTGTAAGGTTTCTGTCAAGTTCCCAGCAGGCAAGACAGCTCTAAAGCCAAGTTGTTCTGTTACCTCTTTTGCTTAGAAAAGTTGAGGATGAAGTATCAAAACACCTTCCCCATCTCCCTTTTAGGTAATCACTTGGTGAAGGTGGAGTGTAGCTGACCTATTAGAAGTATTTTGCTCCGAAGAGCATCTTCCCTAACACAAAATGGACATTGCTCCGTCAAAGGAACTGGGTAGTATCGATGACAAGGAGTCAAGGCTCCAGAACAGGGTTTACAACCTAGGTATTCCCTATTACAAAGCTGCTAGAAAGACTAGGTAGAAATGTAATTTGGGTTTGTTGTCTTTTTTTTTTTTTAACACTCCTTGGATGCAATTATCTTCACTGACTCTAGCATGTGAAATAAAATGAGGTAGTCTTTAAGCACCAACCCATAACTGTTCCAGTTGGGGCAAGAGCAGTCTGTTGTAGAAACAAAGCTGTTGGCTTTAGCAGGTGGTGGGATATTCTCTGACAAGCAGAGGGGGCTCTCAAGGCAAAGAGTTGTCAGGTGTTTTACCTTATGCATCCCAAAAGCTGTTGCAACTGGTGTCCTGAGGCCAGAGGCTATGTGCATGTTTAAGCTAGCTCAGAACCTCTCACTATATCCATCTATCCCATCATGGTTTGATTTCTCTCCTTTCTTAATCTGTTGGGTTTTTTCCTTCCCAGCTGTGGGAGCTGGGGTGCTCCAAGTCTCCAAAGCAGTGTAGTCTGCAAGATACTGAGAAGATACAAGCCAGTCAGCTCACAAAACTTTTTTTCTACTGGTTACTAGTATTCCCGTTTATCAGGGAGACAGAAGTTTCATAATTATGTTGATTGACATACCTTTCTAGCAGTGTTCTTGAGGAAGATGGTGAAAATCTTGCTATAAAAAAAACTAATAAAAGTATTGTTTCTTAAATATCTGATTAAGTTGCACTTTTTTTTGAGAAAATGAGGAAAAAGATAGTATGAGAGCACAAAATCACTGGGCAGTGTAAAACATAATGACAAAAGAATGAGGTAAAATGTGTTAAAGTAATTACAGGGCTCACTAAGAGGAAGTGACAAATTTTTTAACTTACAGTAATAGGATTGTTGCTGAGAGAAAGTTTTCTGGTCTGGAAATAGATGTGTATTTTCTTTTAAATAGTCAGCTGGCAGTGTGTGTCACTAATTTATGTAACCGATGTGCTGATTTAGGAAATAGAAAAAAAATTTGCCAGCCCTTCAAAATAATGCTATCCTTGTAGCCTGTTTGTTGTTCCTGTGAAGTTGGAGGGAAAGCGCAGACATAGCAACCAGTGCAAAAAGGACAAATTTTTTTATAAGTTTCTAGTGGTCTCACAGAAATTGAGTGTGGGACAGATAGAGAGAAGAAAATCTTTGTGTCAAAACTAAGGTGATAATAGTTATGGATTTTTTCTAATACTGTTGCTTCCTGTGGACTGCATAATGCTGTATTTTGCCAGCAAGTAGGTCTTATCTCCTTTCAATACTGTTCAGAGGTGCAAATGTAACTCTTCATAGTTGTTTTTTTTCTTTAAGATTATTATTGCAGTGGGTTGATACTCAGTATGGGGCAGGGAACCTCTATGAAAATATTCCTTTTGTAATAGTTTTCTAACAAAATGAGTATTTTCAAAGTGAATTTTTCATGATTGATGTGGAAAGACCAGTTCTGGTTTGGCATGCTTTTATGATGAAGTATTTTTCTGTACCTCTAGGAATGGGAGTAGTTGCCTTCCTCTTCATAGCATGCTGCTATCTTAAGACTTGAAGGACAATACTGCACAGAGATGTTACTTTAATTTGTCATGAAACCAGATACCTCTCTTTCTGTTGAAGGTGAGGCATCAATGGTCAAGTAAAGAAAGGTCTTTGTCATCTGGAGTGTTCTGTTAAATAGAAAGTGACAGGAAACCTCCCATCTTGAGTCATCTTTCTATCTTGAGCTTAACTTTTATTTGAAACTTAATTCATCTCTGTGGGATGAATATGGGAGCTGGAGTCCTATTAGATGTATGGAACCAAACCTAATACTGTATCCCAGAATTCAATGATAGCCTGTTACTTTTGTAAGTAATTTTAAGCTGATATTACTGGTTTTGTTTCTTTGGGGTTTTTTGAAACCTTTCTTCTTGGAAAAAGTGCTTATTGCTTTCTAACCTTTTCCCGTGCATTTTGGAAATATTCTCAAGAATTCTTACCGACTCTATGGCAAATAAGGAGGCCTATATCTTGCATGGTGATACAGGTTATCTTTGTGGCTTCACTTTTTTTCAGTATGAAACGAGGACACCTCTATCTGGAAAAGAAGATTTCTGATCCTTATCCTGCTGCTGTAGTACAGTTTCTTAGCTTCCATATTTATAACTCACTTAAGGCTATAATTTGGGTAAAACTGGACATTAAGAGAGAAGGGGTTAGGCATGTGTTAAAACATATTTGCAAACAAGCAATAAATACAGCATGTATGTACAAAGAGAACCAAAACATACACGTGCTGTCACAGAGGATAACTTTCAGACTTCATAAACCTTTGGTTGATCATATAATTAAGATACCTTTAGGAAAGAATGTCTTCCTATGTTTTTCTGTTAAATTTCCTATTGTAAGATTAGAATATAGTGGTTTGTACAGCCAGTGGTGGTGTATCTAGCTGGACAGAAAGGATCTTTAACCAAACTTTGATATTATTGTTTTTTCTATTTCCAATCCAGTTTGTGGTTTAGATTTTTTTTTTTGTAGTTGACAAACAAAAGAGTCTTAAGAACTTACATTTATTTTTTCCTCAGTCCTACTTTCACAGTTTCGCAAGGCAGTATGGAAATATATTTATGGCTTATTCTGCTGCTTCCTCTATTGAATGCTCTAGTAGAAAGTCATGTGCTGTAGTTAGAATGTGCATTTGCTTTGGTTTTTTCTCATGCTCAGCTTTTTTAAGCAGTTTTGCCATTGGTCTTAGATGAATACAGCTTCTGAAATTACCTAGCATTAGCTTTATTTTTGTATCTTAAAAATAGTCATTCCCAGGCTAAGAGGTGTGTGTGCTTGATTAAAAGGTTATTTCCCGCTGGTGACTGGGTGGTGGGTCTGATGTAGCTACCAGAACAATTATTATTCTTCTTCAGTAAGGATCTCCCTTTTTTTTGCAACTGAAAGTCTTCAGCGTTTCATCAGTGTTTGTATACACATTTCATCTCCTTCTGTACATGAGTGAAAAAAATCTTTTTTTCTTTGGTTCTAAATGATTAGGAACATAATTTTCTTACTGAGAATGGCTCTTGGACTGCTTCATTTTTTTTTTTTTTTTTTTTTGTGTTTGGTTTTTTTTTTTTTTTTTTTAAGCCTGTGAAATACATGTGTAGTGTTACGTGCATCCTGTATTCCTTGGTGCCTTCTATCTCACATGCCTCCTTGCCTAGGGCCTGAGGTTGGTTTTTTGGAGGGAACTACTGGTTGTAGTTTTCAGTATTGTAGTGTTCTTCATCACACATCAGATCAAATACCAGCACAGTAAACATTTCATGTCCTCTCATTTACTGATGTGCGTACACCCCTGTGGAAAGAAGTGCGCTATCACTGGCTCTCTTTGTCTCTCGATTAGAATTCCGCCCCTACCCCATCTTTATCAGTTATTAATTCTTGTTACCATAATACTTGGGGGCTTAAGACAGAAACCAATACACGTTTTAGGTGTGCTTTGACCTAAAATGTTTCCAAGCTAGAAGTATAAGACACAACTGGGAGAAGTTAAAGCGGAGGTTGGCAGGAAATAGTGAATAAAAGAGTGAAATTATCCTTCTTAATGCAGACAGAGGGATATTAGCTGCTTGGTAATATCTTGGCATCATAGGTAAGTAATTTGGGGAATGTGTAGTTACTTAATTTCTGGTTGGTTTGTTTTATTTTACCCTGAACTACCTCATTTGTAGAGATGGAATGGGAAGAAAGCATAAGTTACGGTAAGAATTGCTCTAGGTAGGCAGTTGATGCTGGAATGATGGGAGGACAGAGGCTTGTATTTGGCTCTGACATGCAAACTCCTGATGGAAAAATAAAGCCGGCAATTCAGTCTTATAGATTAATATTATACTTGCTTTTACTATGTAGGTCTCCAAAATAAATGATAAAAGACAAGTCAGGGCATTTTTCTTGATGGCTTCCGACCTGTGGAAGAGCTGATTGTCCATAGACCAAAAGGTGGTGATTTCATATTGGTCACTACTGCTTTTAAAAGTGGAAAAACAGATTTTTGTAAATTTCATGTGCTCTTAAAGTGGACCTACACACAATCCCGATTGTTTCCCTGTATTTGCAGTATTGTTTTCCTAGCATATCGGATCCTAATACAGTCCTTATTGTACTTGAATGCTAATAATGTGCAGACAGCCCAATGTGGCTAATATTGAGAAACCATGACACACTTCTAGTGTGTAGTGCAGTGGATTTCTAAGCTCAGCTTGAAGTGGGCTACTGTTAGGCCTGTAGCTGATGGGTCAGATGGGTGCACAGCTAGCAAAAGGGTGCTTAGAACAAATTTGCAGGAGGAATGCCAAAGTTTTATTTGCTTAAAATAAATTATTTGAAAAACAACTGTGTTGGGGCGGGGAAAGGGAAGGGCCTTTATTATTCAGAAATGCTTTTCTACGATCTTGTCCATGCTCAAATTTTAGCTGGCAGGATAGCTGGTGAGAACCTACATTGTGTTCAAAAGTTGCTGGCTGAAACCCCAACGTAAGACCAGAATAATGCATTTTTATGTATGCTATTTCAAAGTGATTGACACTGTCTCCTTGTTCTACCTTGATTGTTCTAATTTAGCATTTTCTCAAGAACAGATGTTGAGATTGGATAATGCTGACTTTGTTGTCTTGAAGGGAGATATATGGGTCTGAGAAAGAAACATTGTTCTAGCCCTGTCCTGATGCTTTTGTGTCTTGCTGTCTTAGCAGTAGAGGTTATAATGGAGCAGGAAGACATGTTAGTGTTTTTCCAAGCTTCATTGAGAAGAATGCTGCTTACAGCAGATTTCAGTATATAAATGAACAAGTTCTTTGGGAACGCTTGTACTTAGTTTCTCCTCATTGAGTTTCAGAACAAACCTGCCCTCTGATCGGTGTTTGGCATAGCTCAGTTGCACACTGAGCTTCTTGAGTCTGACTACATCTGGAGGAGAACTGAGCTTCTTCCTTGGGTTCTTCTGGAATTTGTGGATGTGGCCACTTCTCAACTTGGGTAATGTGTTTTCTCCCAGGCCCAATCTGTGTCACGAAATGACTTGAGTGATTGCCCAGATATTCATAGTAGGCTTGTTCTTCTGTCTTGCATGCTTTAGTGAACAGCTCTTACTGCGTCAACAGGGTTAGCATTTGTATATGAATAGGGCAGCTAATACCTCTGAGCTGACTTTTCAGGCTGCATCTCAAGCAGGTGCTACTGCATCAGTTCTGCCATTGCTCTATTTTCAAGGTTATCTTGACAACCATAACATCCAGAAATCCTAGACTGTAAAGAATAAAGCCGGGGGGGGGGGGGGAAGAAAAGAAAGCATAGGAGTGTTTGCCAGTTGAACAGTTTGAGTTTGGCCAGTGCTCTTTGCCAAGAGTAAAATCCATTCTTGTGCAGCATAGGTCTCTTTGGGGGACGGCTAAGTTTGAAGTGGAGAATATACCTAGTTCCACCTTAAGTCAGTAGGCACCAGTGCCCCTCATATTTGGCAGTTACAATAAGAGACCACATAAAGCCAAGAACATCTAGGAGTAAAAGTTCATATTTAGGGCAATTACCTTTCAAGTTAAAAGGCAAGAGGCCTCAATTCAAGAAAGCTCTTCATCACATCCTTAAACATCACTGAAGTCAGTGGAATGTATCTGTGGGTCAAAATGCATGAGACCCCAATTCAGCAAAGCTCTTTTAAATCTAAATTGGGGGATTGTCCTGTAGAGATTAATGGTGGAGGACCAGGCTCTGTGCTTGGATTGTCAGAGGAAAGAGTCAATTTACCTGAGGAAAGAGTTCCTTCACAAGCCTCTGAGTAAATGCTGGGTTTATTGCTGACTCTTGTGGCCTTTCCATGACTGCATATGCCATGCCTATTTGACTGCTAATTCTTACCGTAAACGGGGTAAGCTTTGAGAATGTTTTCTGACACAGGAGGAAAGTTCAACGACTTCTGCATTAGCAGATTGCTAGCTGTAAAGAGACCCTAAGTGGTGCATGGAGGTTGTATGTGCAAATGTCAGCTTAACCTGAGGCCTTTTCTCAGGTGTTTTTTCTCATTTCCAAAATGCATCCCTCCAGGCTGGTGAATAGACCTGACAAGTTCAGCAGTGATCAACATCCACCACTGTTGCTAGAGTTCATGGGTTCTTGTTTGTCAGCTGTTGGCGCAGCGCTTCGTGCTGGTATATATGATTTCTTTGTCATAAATTCAGGACAAGCTGGAAATATCTGAGATATTTTGCCTGACTTAAGTTGAGAGGCTTATACGGAGTGGGCAGGGCAACAGTGGTGGAAAAATCAGGGAAAATACCTGTGCTTTTAACAATGTCTCTTCTGTGGCTTTGAAAGTCCAAGAGTTTCTCAGCCAGAGAATGTATTTCCCTCCTCCTTTTTATAAGCTACTTCTTTCTTTTGCCTTATTAATTGTGGATCTGCTCCTGCTTCTATTTAAAGCCAGATGCAAAAATCAGTGACCTGACTTTCCTAGGTACAATGTTGTAAATCTGAAGAACCAGGTGAGTAGATTACTCTAGTGTAAGATCATGCCCCCATGTCTGTTCTTTTGAGATATGGGATAGTTCCTGCTTGTGTTGAAATCACTGTGTGGAGGGTGTTGGCTACTTCATAAGGAACTCTGCAGGACTGGGATTCATCTTACAACTTAAGTATTTCAGTCTGGTTTTGGAGACCTCTGTATGTCTTCTCTTCTGTTCGTGGTGTTCAAAAGTCTGTTGCTATGGAAGTGGCACCTGAAGGTATGTTTTGCCCGAAGAACCTGCAATGAAGCAGTTACAGTAGCAAATGGTAACGTACCCCAGAGTTGAGTAAAATAACAGAGGCCACCAAGTTTTTCTTGTTTGTGTGATGAAATGTTGTCAAATTAAGTGATTTGTTGGAGCCTTCCTTTAACTTCTGTACACCAGTAAGCTTAGAGGAAAAGAAGATTGCATTATTTTTTAAAAAGCTTTATTTGTGACCCGGACTTGTTGCCTCTGACCCTCTTGGGCTTAAATAGTTAAATTATATTAATGTCCAGTTTGTTTCACTGTAGGTAACACATCAACTGAATACTCTTGTGCATAATCTACTGTATCTTTCCTCTGTTCTGTGTCAATGTATTATGTGTATTTGGATTACAGTTCTTTTTTGTATTAAATTATTTTATGTTATAGAACAATATTTAAGTGAAGCAAAGAGCTAATGAAAGTTGTTGGCGTTTTGGGATTTCTTTTCTCTTTGCTCTTTTTTTGGATGTACTGTAAATTGTAAACCAAGGATGCCAAGCAGGCTTGGTTCAATGGCTAAAATTATTGTATTACAGTGTAATGCTGATCTAGGCCTTGTCTCAACACTAGAGCACACAGACTTGAATAAAACTGTTATAAAAGTGACCGTCTTTAGGCCTTGAGTTCTTGGGATTGCGCTTCAAATAATTTTGAGCAGGTATTTAGATTAGCGGTGGCATTACCTTGCTCTGAGGAACTCAGAATTTTTCCCAGGGCCACAAGAAGTTTATTTTTCTTTGCTAGGCACCTCGGTCCTGATCAGCTATTCCAGCTCTGGCTCTACCACAGCGTTTTTGAAATGTGTTTTTGCAAAACCCCAGACAGCTTAGTATCAGTCTTGGCACACAGTACCTGTCTGCTAACCCCCTTCTGGCTTTTCTCTGAACAGGGTAATTAATTGCATACCATTTTTGTTAAGGTTAATATTTCTGTTCTGTTAGCTTAAGATTTTTCTACTCTTTATTTAGTATCCCAGCCAGAATGTGGATCTGGAGCTAATGCAGTAACATGTTTTGTGCGTGATGACATTTAACAGATGGTTTAGATTCACTTCCGATGCTGTGCCTTTGTCTCTGCCACATCATTCAGTGAGACACAGTTGCTTGAACAAGGATCTTTCCAAGCTGTCTTTCATCTACTGTTGGTGTGAAAGCCAGAACACCACGGTTTTGATTCCTAGGTTGTGTGTTTGATTCCTAGGTAGTGCCTTTGCTCTTCTCTGCCACCAAGCCATCATTTCACATTTCTCTGCTTTAAGAAATGTAGCTGCACCGATGAAGGACTACGCAGTACAAGAACTTAAGTTTCATAATTTCCTTTGAAAAGAAATTTTTCTCTAATGTCGTTACATGCAAGAAATCCTACACCCTTCCAGTGGATACGGAGACTGAACGATGCATAGGTAGAGTGTCATTAGTCATATATTCCATTCAAACTGCTGTAGTGATGGGGGGGTTTGTGACAGGCTGGGAGGGGAAGAGAGTGGATGGGCAGTCAATTAAGTTTAGTTAGAAATAATGGCGTGCAAAATGAGTGGCCGTTTCACTTGTTCTAACGAAAGGTGTCTTGCAATGGGTTATCTTTCAAACTCTTTCCTCTCCCTCCCCCCCCCCACCAAATCCTGAATGCCTCAAACTAAAACAAATATTTTATTTCTACCTTCTGTAATATTTTGCAGAGTAGGATTCTGTTCTAAAAGAATCAGATTTTCTATGTCAGTTTACTCACCTGTCACAACCATGAGGTTGCCATAATGTTCAAGCTGGCATCATCAGGAGCAAAAATCTTGATGCACCATGGCAGATAAGTTTCTGCCAGTGAGTGCAGCCTGTGTAGAAAATGGCAGGAACAGAAGGCGCTAGGGCTGAACATAAAAATAAAACTTCAGGTTTTCGAAGCAGAAGAATCTAACCACTTCTAGCAGAGAGGGAGTATCCTAAATGAAAGCTGCCAGGGTCAGCATGGGTACAGAATAAACACCCCAGCAGATGTTTTAGGCTGTGTGGTTTTTCAGTTGTTGGTGTGTAGGCAAGGGTTGGGTACACAAATTATACAGCACAAACCTTAACATAGGCCTTCTGCTGTAAATATGCTCAAATGAGGAAATCATTATGTGTTAACATTATGATGTTCCTCAGATGGCGTGTGCTGGAATAGCACATGCAAGCGGTGCTCTGAAAGCCCACTGCGTACCTTGATGTCACTTCTGATGGCCTTCCATGGCTAAGCACATCAAGCGGAAAGAGCCCAGACATCCCTATGTAATGCAGTTGCAGCTCATATGATAAATTAATCGGTTGTTTCTAGAGAAATTTTGACATGATTGGCCCTTCTTACATGGAAGAAAAGGGAGAGGCTGTCCCACTAAAGCTTGGCTTTGCAAAAACCTAATTAATTGTAGGATGAGAGGTTTGCAGGCAGATTACTGTCAGGCTCAAGGAGACTAGGCCTTAGAGAAAAAAAATGGCGGAGTGAACCTGGCAACAACAAACATTGGAGCATCTTTACAAGGGTTAACAAGCTTTATCTTCATGCTTGGACACAAAGGACTCTACTGTTTGCTGAGGAAACAATTGCGACTAAGGATGAGCAAAGCTGTGGGGCTTTCAAGTAGACTTCAACATGTTTGTGGCTCTTTAGTGCTTAATCTGAAACCTTATTAAATAGCATGTGATTTACTTTCTGTTAAGTCCTCATTCATTTAACAAAGAACAAATCCAAGTGGAATGAAAAGAGGCAGGATCAACCGATAGCGCTCCAACACAAAGTAGAACAAAACCATAATCGCGTTACTAAATATAACCAAAGCCCGTACACTTCATGCCTGCAAAATTTGCTCTGAAGTTTATTCCTTTCTGCCAAAATCATGCTCTAGCGTTGTCCTGGTTTGAGGTAAAACAGAACCAATTTCCTTTTCAGTGGCCAGCTCAGCCCAAACCACGTCAGACATCTTAACTTTATTATTAAAACATGGATTTGAATACTCAAAAAAGCATGAATGGGGTTACCCTATCACAAATCGCGGACAATATTAAAAGAACCAGCTCTGATGGATGTGAATGTCTTATGCCATTGTGTTCTCCAATGGGACCATGAACCAGTAGTTGGAGAACTGATCATTGTACAAAAAGCTTACTATTTTTGCAGCATTTTTTGTGACCTTCCTGCAGTTGTGTCTGGCTCTTCAGTTTTTTTCTACAGATACCGCTGATTTCTATGACCAGATCTTGCAGGACCCGGTTAGAGGTAAGAGGATCTTCTAAGCTGGTGTGTGTTCTAAAGGAGAGTTGTCCTTGATATGGCTTGTGATGGTGACTTGTGACTTGAGAAACTGGGGCAAAGGAAGAGTTGGGGGGGAGGAGGGGGGGAGATGGTTCCTTTATGCTTGTCTACCTGCAGAAGAGAAGGGATGGGAGGAACAGGAACCAGCACTGAGGAGAATGTGGGTCAGAGCTTTGCTGGGATGCTACGGGAAATACAGAGAAACCAGCAGAGTTGCTATGGAAGAGGAAATACCCTGGCTGGTATCTGATGATGCAGCTGGTTTCCACCAGAAAAACAGAACTTGGGGTGCTAACTTCCCATTGCTCTTGTCCCAAAGACCTTCACATTCAGCACAATTTCCTTTTCATCCTTATCCTAAGACACAGCCCTCGCTCTTCACAGGGGCTCTGCCCATCTCCAGCATTACCCTCACTCAGTTCAAATTTCCCATCTTCCACCCTGTCCAAAGCTTCTGCTCCCAGAGCCCTCCTTAAGGAGCCTTCTAGGTCCCTTGCTTTAAAGTCTCTGTACTTGCCTCTGCCGTGCCAGCCTCTCCTTGAGGGTGACTGGTAAACTACTCTGATGTTAATGTGTTGCAGCATCTGTGGAGAAGAGTCCAGTTCCTGCTCTGCTGGCGTAGAAAAGCAAGCCAACCTTGAAATACTGGTCTGCTCAGAGGGATTTTTTGAAGCCAGCGAAAAGGTTTCTGAGAAAGACCAAACCTAGGGTTTTCACACCCTATCTGGTGTGAAAAAAGAGGTAGAATTTACATGTGTCTCTGGTTTTGGGGGTAGAAAGAGCAGGGTAAATGACTGGAGTGACAAGAAGCAAGTACAGCAGCAATGAGCGATGCCCCATCATCAGCTTCAGGTCTCAGCCCCTGCCAAACTGAGGGAGAACCTTGCCTCTACAGCCCCAGTTATCTCGCTGCATCTTCTTCCAAACAAGCAAGTGTGAGTGGTGTCTCTGGGCAGGACGAGCCTCTCAGGCACGCTCTGGAGCACAGCTGTAATTTCTGCTACTTTTGCATTTGTTATTTCTGGGGCGGTTTCAGGACCATCTCAAGTCAGCGCTGAAAGGACTTCTAAATCCAGACCTGCTCAAGGCAAAACCAAATTCCCTCCTTAGGATGCACTGCACCAGTGATGTTGCTAACACATGAGCAAAACTTCCAGGTATATATACATATCTTTATTTAAAAACTTTATTCTACCCAGCTAGTAAAACCATTCATGTAGTCACACAGAAAGTGAAGGTTTTCTGAAGAGCCTGTTTATGCCATTACTGCTGGTGGCAATTATCTTCAGTGGTGTCGAGGTTATATGCGTAACGTTTTGGTTTCCTCAATTAAGTTTTTACGTCAAGGAGCAGCAACATCAAGTGCTGCTCTGTAAGGGAAGATGAGCTGGAGCAAAGGGTGACAGGGGGGCAGTGGTCTCACCCATGCAGTCCCGGGGTAACTGAGCAGGGTGAGCAGAGCAGGTCTGATGACAGTAACCAGGGCCAGTCACAGTCCAGCGATTGCCAGGCAAGTCCATAGGGAAAAAGGCGGGTCCAGGGTCAAGCCAGAAAGGCAAGAGCGGGCCTGGGTCAGCAAGGTACCTGGGTAGGCATCGTCACAGTCATAATTTAGCTGAGGCAAGGACCGTGGGCAAGAAAATGCAGCTACTCAGTGAAACAGCGGAGGCTGTGAGGAGGCCTCTCACAGCTCTTTTTCCCAGCAGCAGCGTCCAAGGCCTCCCAGTTGCATCTCTCTGGGTTGGCCTTGAGCCCAAGCGGCCAAACCTGTAGAAGGGAGAGAAGAAGTTACAGAGGCTGCTGGGTAGTCGGGGGGGCAGACATCTACTCAGTGACAAATCCGTTATAGTTCATCATTATCTTGGTTTGTGTTGGTCTAGCTCTGTAGTCCATCACTGTAATCAAGTGCAGTTAGAGGAAGAGAGGAGGTCCAGGACCCAGGAGCTTTCACTACCACTGGGGGTTTCAGACCTCAGCCTTGGCCGAGTCTGGTGGAAGAAGCAGCTCCTGCAGCCGCAGTGCTTAGTGTCTCCAGTACAAACAGCTGAGATTAAAAGCCCTTCTCTGCTGGCTTTCTCATCCTCCTCTGTGTGATTTTCCATTTTTATAATCCAAGCTCCCTTTCTGCAATCAGAAAGCTTTCTCTGGAGCCGTCTGTCATAACTGTTTGCCAACTGATGTCTCACCTGCATGCAATTCTGACATTAGGACCAGGCTGCTCTTGCAGCCACGTGTCAGCTCTTCTGGCTTAGCCTGAAGTATTTTTCCCTTCACAAATTACATGCACGGTAGAGCATCCCCTTTTTTTTCTCCCTGATTATACACATACCTTTGAGCAATGCTATTTCAAGCAGTGTCCATCCTTCTCCTCCTGCCTAGAGATATGGATGAGGAATCAGCATGATCTGCTCTTAATTCTGTCTTCAGGGTTCCTCAGCTTAAACAGCCATCACAAAAAATGTTGCCTACCTCTTGAGCACAAATTCTTTCCCATCCAACTAAACATGGAATAGATTTTTTTTAAAGAATGTTGTTGGACAGTGCACAACTGAAAGTGTCTGGAGAGGGCAGGAATTTGCTGTAATAACCTGCTACTTATGCAAGTCCTTTCTGGACTTGTATTTACACAGTCTTCAGGATGTAGATGCTATCTAATATCTCTCCAGCATAACAGGGCTTTTGGGACTAGGCAGGGCCAAGGCAGAAGCTGCCACGAGAGCCTTTGCGCACCAATAATAAGTATTGCATGAGCAACCGGTAAGGGTGTTGGTTTTCCTTTTCTCGTCTAGATGGTGCGGTGGTTGGGTAACAGTTGGCAAGTTTTCACGCGAGCTTTCTAGAATAAGAGCAGAGCTTTGGGACTATGGGGCTAAGGAAATCTGAGGACCTGACCAGCTCTGTGCAACTCCTGGGTTTTTTTTTTTCCTCTCTTCCAACGGATAATTCCTCTCGGGGCTGTATGGCACAGCTGAACCGCCTCATTTTGATGCAGTTCTTACCGCTTTGGGCTCCATCTCAGACTGGTGGTCTTAACCTTGTGGCAGACCCTTTGTAAACTTACTCTTCTTCGAAGGTTTGAGTGTGCATCGGGATGTTGCCTGTATATACTCTAAACAAAACCAGCTGAGAGCAAGGCATGCTGCTCAGCAACGCCCCCTCAGCCTCCCTCTTGTGACTGTGCAAACCATGACTTTAAGTGCCATCACCTAGTCCTATAACTCATCCCATCATTTTCTCGGCCGACTGAGTCTGGGAGACCTTAGAGCTGGCTGAGCGCTTGGATTCATCTTCCGGATGTTTCCTCCACGGCTCATTACACCCCTCCTTTAACCGCTTTTAGAATGGGGATATTTATTATCCACAAACCTCTCAGCAGGCCACGGTGCACGATATACCAGATTTTTTTTTTTTAATTTATTTACTCTGTGTGTGGGAGTAAGCGTGATTTAGATTATGCAAGGCCCTCACCTTTCTTTCAGTTTGTTTTATCTAAAGTGACCGGTTGCTAAATTGACTGAGAGGATAGTTGAGTGTTTCTCTCGGCAGGTAGTTAAAACAGAAGCTGTTTGGGTTTGTGCCCTGCGGGGTGACTGTGCCCACGGAGGGGTAGACCTCTCTGCTGGCATCCCCAAGGCTTTTGCAGGTGCTGCCTGCGACCTGCTGGTGGGTCTATTCGCATCCCGCCCGAGGCTTTGGTGGGACAGTGGGTGAAGATGCTGTGGGGTGTCCCTTGGGGGGGCTGTGCTGCCGGGCAGCCACAGGAGGGAGTGCGGGTGGGTGGCGGTGGGGGGGGACACGCTTCTGCTGCCTTCCCCCTGGCCCCATCCCTTAGGGAGGGCATCGCTTTTCTTGTCGTTCAAGGACACTTGCCCGGCACCCACCACTGTTATACCCAGGTACCTGGTGGACATGCCTAAGCTTTTCCAAGCAGGCAGGGGAGCAGAAAAGCAGCAGGACTTGGCCAGAGGCACTCAGTGACCCTGAAACAGAGCCCTTGCCTTAATCACTCTTCTTGGGTACGAGTGCACATCGCCACGCTTGCGAGCAGTGCGGAGCCCTCGACAAGTGCAGCACACCTGCGTGTTGCCTTTGCTTGCTCTTGCCTGTGTGTGGGATAGCACACGCGTGTGTGTGGTGCTCTTAGTCCATGGGGTGTACTCTCGGGGCGTCGCTGTTAGCCACAGGTTGGCCCCCATGGCACCGATGCTCCCTCTGTGTGTCTGGAGCTCTCTATCCCGACCTCAGTTCTAACCAGGAAAACAATGAATCGGGAAGTCACTCTGGAGCCCACAGCTGGGTGGGTGTAGGTGTGCAGGGGGGCTTGCTGCCTAGCCACAGGTCAATCAGAAATCCACAAATTCTTCTTGGCATTCTGCTCCGTGTCAGTCTGACACCGACCTCTTATGCCTCAAAGACCTCATTCATCCTTGCTTACAGGTGGGTCCCTACCTTTGGCTTTTAATACAGCTCAGTGACTGTGCCATGTATCTCTTCTGCGACAGGAACGAACAAAGTATTCATCTAGGTCCTGGCATCAGGCTGGAGTTTGAGGGACATGTATTATATGTGGAGTTAAAGGGACAGCCAAAATACATAGATCTGAATGTGCAAGGTATATAGGATTCTTCACTAGCTGTGTTGAAGTGTGGATTAATTTTATCCTCACGACACACTGGGAGAGAGTCAACACTTGATCTCCCTGAAAGTCACCATACGTCCTGGCTAGTTTCCTCCCTTTCTAGAAGGAAGGGGTTTGGCGAACACGGTGCTGCTGCAGCTGGGAACAGTGCTTAAAATAACACCAAGGCTCCGGCTCAGATTGGTAGCCTCTGGCAGCTGCACTGTGGATTGCCAGGAAGAAACTGTTTGCGTCCTCAAACTGTAGGGGATGTTCCTACCGGTGCAGAAATATTAATTGCTAAATGCTTTGTGCCATGACAGGCTGGTAAGGAGGTGGATTTACCGTAAAAAAAGGCAACCCAGGGTCTAGACAGCAAGTTTACGCTGCTGTGAGGCTGGATGACTCAGGCTGTGATGGCTGTGTCCTGCTTAAGAACTTGAAGGACGAAATTTGCTGCAATGACTGTTTCATTTCAGCGCTTTAATGCCCGAGAAAATTTACCACATCTGCGTCTCAGTGCTGCGCTGTGTCAGTGAGAGGCCAAAAATAAAACAGCTTCTTTTATGGCATGGGCATCAGACAACGTGGCAAAGAAGCCTTGCCCAGCCAGGTCGGTGGGCTTAGTGTGCTTCAGGTGATGCGGTAACCAGCAGCTGCTCTTAACACCAAGCACTGGGTGGCTACGTGCTGTATGGATTTTGGTTTCCCCTAGTCAGTCACAACGCAGGAGCTACTACCCCATTGAAGACGTGTTGTACACCTGAAGGATGTTTCATCTGGGGGTTACAAATGCGGCGCTGCACAGACCTGCTCCCACACAATGGCGGGGTAACCCTGTGTTAATGGGTTCATTCCCTCCCTGCAAGAAAAGGGCTCCTGCTCCATCCCAGGAGCAGTATGAGGACAGAAACTTCTCTGTGGGAGCAGGGGACATCTTGTCTGAAGCCTTTCCCTTTGCTGGTAGGTGTGATGGTGGTGGTGGTGGGTTTTAATTACAGCTAATTATGTGCTCTTTTTACTGCTAGTTGCCATACTGCTGAGCAGAACTGAAGGACGCTGCCCAGACAGGCTGAAGGCATCTATCCCAGGGCTGAAAGCTCCTTATCTCCAGGACTGTGCAGCAGCTCTGAACAGCAGCAGAAAGTGGATGTGAATACCATAGTGCCCGTCTTGCATAACCTTTCTGGAGCTTGTACTGGAAGACCCTGGGAACATGTGTGTATGTTCTTTCCCGTTTTATGGTTTTAGTTATATTCCTTGCCCCGGTCCCTCATCTTTCAGAGCACTCAGCCTTTATTTAAAAATAGATTAAGGGTTTCTTGCATGATTAGCCAAGAAGCAGTCTCTGATGTGGCTCACTTGGTGCCAGTTCAGTGCAGATGAAGGGGAAGTGGGAAGAACCACACAAGCAGGTGACGAGTCACGGGGGGGCCCCATGGGTGTCACGATTCCCTTTCTGTTCAACACCCCTCATCCAAGGTGGCTGGCAAAAGGGCAGGGCTCTTCCTAGGGCGTTGCGCTGGTCCTCAGCCTGGACACAGCACAGAGTGAGGGAGCAGCTCGGGCTCTTCAAAGGGTGACACAGCTGCAGAAGGGCAGATAAGGGCTGGGAACAGGGGTTGAGGCTTAAACGTGCCTGTGTCCCTGATGTCTCTGGCTGATGGGAGAGACTTGCTGATTGTTTTCCTGTCAGGATCGACATGCCTCTTTGGCAGCCGAAAGATAAAAGGGCTTCTGTGGATAGGAAGGAAAACACCCAGAGTTCCCATCTGGGTTCTGTAGCCTGAACCGCACCGGAGCGGGGAACTGCAGGGAAGAGACGGTGCTATAACGGATGCGTGGGAGGAACTGGCCGGGCTCCAGCCTGTGTCCCCCTGGGGAAGGGTGGGGAGCTGTGGGTCGGCGGGGAGCGGGTGTCTGCTTGGTCCCTGCAACTTACTGCCCTCTCCTCATCCGGCACGTGGCTTCTGTGGAAGCTGCAGCTCGCTGGGGGTTGAGTTGTTCAGTGGGCATTCGGTGACTCGCCAGCACGCACCTACTGCCTCCAAAAGCTGCAAAACGTCGGCTTTCTCACACACTGCTGGGCTTTCGGTGTTCCCTGTTCTCACATCCAAAGCAGCCTTACACATAGGTCGAGAGTGAGCGGTCAGACAGAAGGATGCCTGCACGACCCAGTCTGGTGACCAGCCACCATGAAACCCTGTGTCCCGTTGCTAACTCAGGGAGTGATGAGCTCCCTGCGTGCTCCCTATATACCTCCCTGTCCTCCTCTTGCTTCCACGTGTACCCATTTAGTTTCCCGATTCCCACCCGACCTTCTCGGATGCGTTTCCAGAGCCTCATCCGCTTGCACACAGTTTCGCAGCTTATGTGGCTGTGCCTTTTTCTGTATTTTCCAGCGGCTGAAGTACTAATTGGTGTGGATCACATCTATTTCCAGCTGAGCCGACTTTCTGTATTTATAGGCGCCAATCACAGGCTGGTAACTAGGTACAAAATAATAACCAAGGTGAGCATATGACCGTCATAGAACTGGGCTTTGTTCTTGCAGCTGCTTACATTTGGTTCTGTATTGGCTTTTCCTTCCTGATTTTTATTCTTCTGTTTCTCTCTATCAAGGCTCAGCCTCTTGTCAGTTTTGTCCCAGTCCCAGGCACAGGCTACAGCTTGTGCTGATTTTGTCTGGCAGCGAGCATCAGGATTCAAATGCAAAATTATGTGCAAATTATGTGCTTCCAGCCCCCCAAAATGCATTCCTGGCCCTTCTGGTTGCTGTGAGTTGTTCACTGGCTAAATTACCTCAGTGAGCTGTCAATTGTGTTTTGCCCACCCTTACAGATCTTTGAGGTGGTTAAAGCCATAACATATCCTGTTGGAGCAGGTCCAGAGGAGGGCCACGAAGACGATAAGAGGGCTGGAGCACCTCTCCTATGAGGACAGGCTGAGAGAGTTGGGGTGGTTCAGCCCGGAGAAGAGAAGGCTCTGGGGAGACCTTATTGCAGCCTTCCAGTACCTAAAGGGGGCCTAGAGCTGGGGAAGGACTTTTTACAAGGGCCTGTAGTGACAGGATGAGGGGGAATGGCTTCAAACCGGAAGAAGGTAGATTTAGATTAGATATTAGGAAGAAATTTTTCACTTTGAGGGTGGTAAGGCACTGGAAGAGGTTGCCCAGAGAAGTTATGGAAGCTCCATCCCTGGAGGTGTTCCAGGCCAGGTTGGGTAGGGCTTTGAGCAACCTTGTCGAGCGGGAGGTGTCCCTGCCCATGGCAGGGGGGGTTGGAACTCAATGGTCTTCAAGGTCCTTTCCAACCTAAACCATTCTGTGATCTCAAAACCAAAAACTTATTTTCTCTAGATTGAAGGAGAGAGCCAAATCAGTGCAGACCGCTGAAACGAGTTGCGTTCCTCCATGGAAGGGAACCGGACACACACATCTACGTGAGGACAGTGTCTCTGACTCAGCAAGGCCGGGCAGCACATCGCCGTTCCTGGCTTTGGGTGCAGGAGCTGGTGGAGGCAAAGCAGAACCACGTGCTGAAAGGACGAGAGATAAGTGGCATGTGCTGCGGGCAGGAAGGCTGGGAGACAGCAGTGAAGCCGTAAGGAGGTGAAGCCATGGCAGTGCGCTGCCGTGACCTCCTTCCCAGCCGTGTGGCCTGAGGATCGGGAACAGCTGGCAACTCCACAAAGTAACTGTGGGGCAGACATGTCTACGTGCTTATTTCCTTTCCTTTAAATATGTGATGGGGAAAATGGTCATCACCTTGCTATCTTTCCTGTTAGAATTGCTTTCCTAACATCCACTACAGATGTCTCTGGCTGCAATTTAAATGAGTGCACATAATGACCAAAAGGGAGGAAAAACTCTGAAGAAGGAAAATTTGAGGCTGGAGGGTGGGAGAAGGAAGTAGGGAGAATCAGCATTTTGGGATGAAAGTGGTGTAATTAAAGGGCATAGGAAGTGCAGACCGACTTTTTCGTGTGGGCATTTAGCACCTGAAATCCAGGACCTTTGCAAACACTGTTTGATATTCCAAACAAGCCTCTTCCGTGGGTCATTCTACAGTTCAGAAACTGAGGCAAAAGGAGGTTAAAAAAATCCTTCCTAAGGTGCAAGCTCTAAGCAGGATGGAAAGTAGAGCCTGGGAGTCCAACCTCTTAATTCCCTTTTCTGGCCACAGCTCTCTTCTTTGATTTTCTACAAGTGTTTTTTGCTTGAGGTATACATTAGCTTGCTCTCTTGGACAATTATGTTCAGTTGTTAGCAAGGATAATGATATTAAAACAAAATGGCTGCATATCTCTAGAGGTTTACAGGGAAGCACAGGATGCTCCGGTAAAAGCAGCACTACCAGGACAGTGATGGATGCTGTAGCTAGGTACTGAGCAATGTAGCACAAGAACCAGCCTTTTAATGGCCCATTAAGAAGAAAAATGACATACAGAAGTTGAGGCTATTTTTGGTTTTTGATAATTGTTTCCTAAGAAAATGTTGCATTCTACCCAGAGGATCAGTCAAACGTTTTGCTGTGAGTTTCATGGGCTTTAGCTAATAAAAGGGAAGTTACTGACCGGTGTGTGAGTAGAGAATGATAAAGCACTTCTCTTGGTCAAAGCTTAAAATATCCAGGGAGTGTCAGCATCCCTCGGCAATGCTTTACGTTACACGTAGCATCTCTGAACCGCAGTGCTGAGCCCACGTAATCTGAGCAGTGGGTTCCCTTGTGCATGCCTCTGAAGACAATCTCTGTGCAGTGTTTACTGTCCCCCGCCCCGTGTTGGGGGTGGCAGCGTCTCTTTGCCCTTTGGAGAAGTGCGTTGGGCCTCCTGAGACCAACAGACCAGGGATTCAGCCGGGTGCTGGTAACCTGTGGCAGATGGTGGTTATCTGCCACGCAATCTGGTGGGCAGGGCGAGCAACCCATCCTTAACATCCGTGAGTCCTGAGGGGACCCAAATTATTTTGGGATCAGAGTACGTGGGGTCTTTGCTTCTTCTAGTTTTCACTGCATGTGCCCATACTTTTTAATCCTTGTTCTCACACACTTTGGTCATAGAAAAATAACTGAATCTTAATGCCAGGTGCTCTTCTTCCCATTTTGCCCTTTATTTTGCTCGCGTTTCAGGGGGACGATCCTCAGCATACAGGAGGTGCCTCTAGAAAAGTCAATATTGGTACCTCTGCATCAGCATGTCTGTGGAGATGGGGAGGCAGGGGCTGGGAGGTTGCCATAAGATGTGTAGGGAAAGGATATAGATGGGTCTGAAGCTTTGCTGGGGAAGAACCATCATTTTTCCTGTTAGTGCCCTCCAGGAGGCCACCTCATATGCCTTTCATCCTCTTCCTACTACAGTTTGGCCATTTGCCTGATGTTACTGATCTGGGAAGACTGGACACGTCTGGGCTTAAAGTGTCCTTTTTTGGGGCAGGTACTAGTCCTTCGGTGTATGTACCAGTACTTCTTACAGTAGCACCTTACACACTTCAGTGCTGATATCCTGGGCTCGATGCTCAGAATCTCTTCTGAATAAGCAATACTTCAGATAAATTAGGTGGAACGAATGAGATTGGATATACAGGGAGGTAGAGAGCTATCTAGCTGGGCATCTCAAATGCCCATTGCAAATATAGGCTGGGCACATATTTTAATTAAGAGCATCTTCCTTCCTCAGCATTTCATGCAGCTGTAATCAGACCTGCATAAAGGACAAAGCTGGGTAACACCAGCATTTGAGGGGAGAGGAAAAGTGTGTAGATAGGACATCAAAGAGCTGCAGAAAAGATAAGAAATCAATAACATGAGGTTTAGTGAAACAAATATAGCATGACTGAATGTTTTCACTCCATACAATATTTACTGCTTGCAGTAATTTGTCCCAGATACAGGCCATGATCTGGAGTTATTCGCAGGCATTTGAGGATGCAGTTTCTATGAAAGATGCCATCCTAAATAAAGCTGTATTGATTCAAAGGAAAGAAATAAGCTTTACAGACATGAAAGGATCAGGGAAATGCTGCTGGTTGAGAAGCAGAACCCCAGAAAAGGATCTGATGCTGGAAATAGAGTTGCCTCTGGATTAATATTGAATACTAATATAAAAGCGAAAATGGCAAAATACCATTTGGTGGAGAAAGGGGCAGGGCTGTCCTCGTGACCTGGGGAAGAAAAGTCCTGCTCAGCTCTACAGCTCAACATCATTTAGGGCCCAGCATAGCAGCTGAAGGAGGTGAATGATTCGGGACAGATGGACTTAAGTGGCAAGCTGATATTGTAAGTTAATGTGTCCTCCACTGAAGGGCAAATGAGTGAGGGGACAGGAGCCCCGGGGACAAAAGGTGCTTTTGCCTTTGCGCATAGTATATCCTGGAACCGCCCTTACCCTGGAAGCTGGTCTTTGATGCTTTCTGGCACATTGGAGATGGGCTTCACTTTGTGAAGTACCAGATGTTCCTAACAGCTACTCTGTGCTGATTTCTAAGTCTTGATCACATTTAATACCTCTCTGATTGGCATTGTGGGGTGAATATATCCTTGTTGTACCCAGTCTTTTTGCTGTTCCAGCTCCAGCTGGGACAAGGGGAGGAAAATAACTTCTGACCTCCCCTAACAGGTAGATGGTTGGCATGCTTGATTGATAACATCCTCTCCTATGGAAAAGAAAGACAGATGCAAGTCCAACCCTGCCACAACTTTAAATTAAAGTGGGGGAGAGAATTATCTCACCTAGAATGGCAAGGGGAGGAAGAGATCCCCTGTTTTCCTGGGCACATCCTTCTCTCCCCATGCCCTTGCCCTCTCTCACCTATGTGTGTGCCGTCAACAAAGACAGATGATATTCTGGGCATCACTCCAATAAACAACCTCAGGCTCATACCAAAGAACAACAAAATGTAAAAGGTTTGGCGCTCCAGCCATATTGCCTTGGGGTAGACCTGAGGGCAGAGTGGGAATAGCTGAGCTGGTGAAAAATGGCTGAGGAGAGCTGTGCATCTTTGGGATGGAGAGCAGGGGCCATGTGAGAGACGGGGGACCTGTTGGTGTCATTGGGTCCTCCAGGTCAAAAGGAAAATTGATGAACTTAATCTACAAGACGGGAAGTCTGATGTAGAAGTAAAATCAGTTTGAGTCAGGGAGGAAATAGCCAAGGGAAGTCTGGCATAGCTGTGCACTATGCTTCAGAGGCCAGGGCTCAACAGCCTCCCGTTGCAGATGGGATAAGGCTGAGGGAAATACAAAATACCTCTAAAGCGTGTATGTGCCTGTGCATTCACGTCCTTTCCCGCACGTGCACCCAAGCGTGTGTGTGTTGGGTAGGCATCCACAGCCAGCACAGAACAGCGTGTTTCCAAGAGGGATTTATAGCTGGTGCCCAGCAGCCACTAGGGAACAACCCAGAACAACTGTAGTACGCTTCTCAGCATCACGAAATCGTGAATTAAAACCAAACCAAAATTCCCTCCTCACTCCTAATGATATTAGCACTCCTAGTAACACTTACTTATCATAGAATACAATTCTAAAAAAGGCAGTTTACTTTTGCTGAGTTTTCTACATTTCTAGGGAATATCTGTTTTCAGGCTGTAAGACTTGATTTAGATTAAATGTGATGACAAATGAAAAAATAGAAGTAAAGCATTTTGCTGTTTTCTGGATCATGCTGCAGTAGTTAGCTTTCATACAATGGTGGGTCCTCCTACAGCTAAAAAGGTGCAGTGCAGAGATGGTGCAAGCGAAGATGAATTTACCACATCTCCCCCACTCCTGTTAAGTCAGTAGGGTTCAGACTAAACTCTGGAAGTCAAAAATGCCATCTATTTTTGTACTTGATTGTGGATATAATACAGAGCATGAAATCTGGGGGGGAGGTTAGATAGAAAGCCTAAGTAAGAAATACTCTGGCAGTGGAAGCAGAGCTTGAAGACTTTTGCCATAGGAAGGGCTCTGGCACTGCAGGCAAAACCTGCAAGGGGACCAAAGCATTTCCGTACGAAGGAGGGGTGCTCTGAGAGGGAAGTTGTCAGGCTTTCTGCCCTCGAGGCTGTGGGCTGCAGCATTGCAGTGAGCACAGCCAAGCTATGATCAAACATATTCCTTTTATTGCAACAGATGACAAGACGGTTTTTCAGCAGACATTCAATTATTGTATGAAATAGATGGTTGAGCATAAGGCGAAAGTTCTCTTTTTAGATAAAGCTGCTCTTCACTCAGGACTCCTGTAATTAGAAAATGTATTTGTAGCTGCTGGATACTCCTGCCTCTGCAAGCTTTTTGGATCTACATCAGAATTTCAAAGGTACAGGCTTCTTAAAATATCTCTGAGATCACTGGACTCGAGTGTCAGACTAAAGTATGTAACATACTGCAGTGTAGGTAAATAATAAATAGCACCTTTCCAACGCTGTCACCTTCTTAATAGGAACAGTAAAAAAAATGGTGTTCCTTTTCTGCTAAATTTGTCATCTGTCAGTGACTGCCGGGTGAAATCCAGTAGTTATACAAGGAGTGAGAATTTACACTCCCACCATCCCTTCCTCCTCGCCCTCTGCCTCCCTGGCAGTCACCGCCAGCTTGCCTGTTGGCCCTGGGAGCGTGCCACCAGCCTGGGGGGACACCTCTCAAAGGCCAGAGCTCGCCGAGGCAGAACAGTACACCCACTGCTGCTCTCCGTCACTTTGGCACAGGCTGTGGGCTTGACAGCCGCTTTCAGCCTTCTCTTAAAATTTGGCAGTGGCTCTTCCTGCCGCGCTGAAGTTGTCTTTGATTCAAACAGCGATGGTCCTGTGCTTTGAAGGTCACATTGGGGTTGCCTACCTGCACTGTTCTAAGTGCTAACCCACCTCTGCCCTGGAAGAAGGTTCCTTACTGTTAGAAAATGAAAGGATTAACCCCTTCTTGGTTGTTTGGTTTTGTGCACCTTCCTTTCCTCACATATGCGTTTGGGAGACGGGGGCTATCCAAAACCTCCAGATCCCAAATAATGTTCCATTATCTTCTCTGAAAACCTGCCAAGGGGATGGCAAACCCACGACTAAGTGCAAATGGGGATCAGGATGAAGAAGTACTTCTGGCAGTGCTGATCAAGGAAGATCAACATTGATCCAAGAAAGCAAGCCATCTGCAAGCTTCCTATGTTAAGCAGTGAGGTGTTTAAAATAAAAGTCTCCAAAAAGCAGTACATGAAAGAAAACTAATGAGAAATCTTTCCAGTGATGGAAAGATACAGAGGTTCTTGAATTCCCTCTGTTTGTGGGATTCAGAGGTAGAAACTGGTGTAGAGTTTGCATGGAATGGTATTAGCTGTTTAAGGTATCTCCTGCAAGCCAAATCAGTAGTTATCCTGCAAGTATATGTGTGTGCACGCCTATCCTGGAATATCCTGGGAATTTCTGAGAAGTTAAAAAAAATCTCACTGCAAAGTCACTGTTTATGTTCAACCTGAAATATTTTGCTCACTGCTGGTAGAGCCAACTCATTGTTGAGTGGACGGTTCTCCAGCCTCTACAGCATGTCAGCATGGCTTCAGTAGTGCCACAACACAGGTACAAAACCATCCATCTCATCTGCAGCCACCCTGCAAGACAGATTGGGGAGTTATGGCTTCAAGTGTCAAGGAAATGAAACTATCGCAGTGTTTCCTGAGGGGGCATTACAGGCAGCGGTGTGATAAGTCAATTTTCTGTTCTCTCAAAGGTGACTGTAAAAATGGCATCAGAGGGTTTCTGGTTTATTCTTTCCCAGTGTCACTTCCCAGTAAGATGTGTTCAGCCTGCAAGTAAACACTGCTTTGTATCTCACTAGCAGGAAGGCACCTCAGAAGGTGAAAACTTATTCAATCTGTTTCTGACTGTTACCAGCAATACAATTTCTGCCGTTAATGCTTAAGTGACCAGATTACGGAGCTAAATCAGGGTGCTGAAAAGCTAAAAGCTGGTTTGCTGCATTGCTGAGTCTACCTCTGTTTATTGGTGCCATATTAATTCCTCCAGGCAGAATCTCATGGAGAGTTGTTTGGATTCTTTCCCATTTAAATACATATACGGTAAGGGCAAATGAATGGATTTTCATCCTGCAGAGCAAACCCATGCCTGCTGAAGAGCCTTTTCTTTCTCTGATGTCTAATCCTTTCCTTTGGCAAAGTAAATAATGAGACACTTCTACAGATCTGATTAAGCTCCGAGTCCCTTTTTAAATGACGGAAGATCAATACTATTACTAAATCCATTAAACAGTTCTTCACACTTCAGTTGTGCTCTCTCTAGGCTATACAAGAAAGAACAGAAGGGTATTTTGGCTATTATAAAGAAAAGGCATGATAAAGCCTCTTCTCATGTTCCACTTTCTCTCCCTGGCTCCAAGCCAACCATATCTTCCAGGCTCCCCATCCCTTGAATCTGGCTCAGAGGCCAGAATTAGCCAGAGACCTGGGATGCAGGAGGGACTTTTGTCTTTCAGCCTCTTAAGCCAGGCTCAAATCCATCAGTAGTATCTGGAAGTTCTGGTTTTTGTTTAACTCTGATGACAAGCCAGCTGAAGTAGGTCTCAGTTTCTCGTTTAGTTTTTTGGTTTAGTGCCTGGTTTTTGCTGGTGCACTGAAAACTTTCACGGTCCTGGGATGAGAATCAGGGCACCGCAGCTCCGTGCGCATAAAAGACAAGAGAGTTTTGCAGCAGCTTTTGAGGTCTCATACCCATTTTCAAGCCAGTGATTGACCATGTGTGAAGAAAGGATATAACCTTAAGGACAGGAATGGCTTTTCTTCCCGAGCCAGAGCAGAGGGAGGTTTTCTGTGTGATTTCATGAAGAACAGAGACTTGGCTCTAAAGCTCCCAAGGTGCAGGCTGAGCTCTGCGCATGCTGGTGTCTTTTTCCAAACAGCTCTCCGAGGTAGGGAATCTCCTTGGCATTTTAAAAAAAACTGCCACAGAAAGCTTTGGTGTCCACAACATGGCACTTTTGTTGGGAATGAGCAGCTCTCCCCATTCCTCCTGTCAAGAAAAATGGTATTGCTGGGACAGGGCAGTACCTCCCGCTCAGCACTAGTTACTGCTTCTACACTCTTACCAGAAAGGTCAAGTACCAAAAAAAGCTGGAGACATTGAATGCCCTTTCTCCACCAGAGGTGGTCCCTCCAAATCAGATAGTCCTTTCATATCTCAAAGGTTAAAGGCAAAGTGTTAGATAATTCGGAAAATGAAGCATGCGACCCGACACACATCCGTGCTTGTTGGTGGCCTGACGTCACCGCCAGCCAACCTGAGAGCTCCATCTGTATCCTGCTCCCTGTAACCGCTCTGTAATTATGTCTCATTGTACAGCATTTTTGTTCAACAACGCGCTGGCTGTTTTTCACATCAAATGAATTATTCAGCAGCAGACTGTGTTCTTGTTTCTAACAAGAGCAGCAACAATACTTCATGCTCATAGAATCCCTTCAGAAGCGTGCTGGAAACATTATTTGCCGAATTCTTCCCTACCCAGCGATAGAAGATGGGGCAAGTTCATTGCAGTGAGAAATGAGGCTCAGCACAGCTCTCTGACATATGTCCAAGTAAAACGGAGAGAGCTGCAGAACCAGGAGACAAGTTCAGCTTCTACCGCTCTACGCAAATTTTCTTCCCCTCTGAGCTACTTTTCAGCAACACAGCCACGTGCCAGATCCTCAGCTACTTTAATCAGCATTATTTCCTTCAGTGCCTTGGGGAGATGCCAACATTTGTCTGGATCCAGCCCACATTTTCAGGCTAAATTCCCATGGATTTCCCATGGATACTTAACATCTTTTTAGATGTCTTTAGCTCACTGCTGCCATCAAGAGTGGTGAGTGTTTGGTTTATTTCCTCTCTGGGCAGAAGCTGAACCCCACCAAGCTGGGTTATGAGGACAGGCTGAGTTTGTATGTGCAACACGCTGTTCAATGAAGGTGGACACTGCATGTCTGCACTTCACCTGCACTTCAAAGGTACACTTGGAACCCATGCTTGCCTAAAGATCTCACATAGCAGCATACATAACAGGCATTATGCCATCACTGATAGTCTTGGAGACTGAGGGACCTGCCTACTCTGCAAGCAATGATCTGGTCTCAGCAATTAACACCTTTTAGCATGACCAATGTTAACCCGCAATGAGTAGGGAGTTCCAGCAGCGTCCTACAGCCTGGTTCAACGTAACCAAGCAGCTATGGATTTGACTCTGCTCTTGCCACAGGTCTCCCATAGAGTATCAGATCTAATTCAAAGCTGGCTTTGCCCTGGAATTAGATGTTCAGTGATTTTAGATTACTAACATCACTTCAATGCCTTCAGAAACTTCATACTACCTGTGACTTGTGTGTCATTCTTCAGTGTTCATTAAAGGAGGAACCACTGGAATGTGTGCATTCAAACCTACGACCTACTAAACCAAGTCTTCTGTTGCACATGCTTTCTCCTGTTGGGAAAGAGCAAACAGCAAGCAAATGTTTTTCTGGATGACACTGAGCTGCTCACTACCTGTGAGTACAGGATAAAACCCTATGAAGACAAGAGTATCCAAAGCATCATCTTCACTGGAATCTGGACATAGATTAACAATTTTTATTTTTTTTTTCACTTCTGTTGAGCATCTTCTGGTTTTCTGTTCATGATCAGGTGCACGAGCTGCTAAAAAACAACGATACCCAGGAGAGCTGGGGATTCAAATCTATGGGTTGCATTGCCTATGACTTCTGCTTAGAAGGTCTTGAAAGAAACATCTTCTCTTCTGACTGGGGGATTCTGGGGAAAAAATTGCAGGGTGTGGTGAACAACACACTAGCTATTAATATTTGTGCCATCGTTCTTGAATGCTTCCATCTTGCTCAGGCATTATTAATCCTGCTTGTTTTGGATGACCTGAATGTGCCTGACTCTGCAAGGTAATCTAAAAGAGCAGAAGGAGTTGCTTTGCTTGGTGAAAGAAAAGTGTGAGCGATGCTCCCAACAGACTGTGACTCTCAACTGTCAAGTAGTGGTTTTCTCAACTGCAGATCTTGTGCAGCTGTAGAACTTGTTAGAAATACCACAAAAGTGGAACAGGTATATTGATTTCCCCCCACCCAAAACCTGATACTTTATGCCGAGTATTACTTTTGCTTTGTC
This sequence comes from Anarhynchus alexandrinus, assembly GCA_008711295.1. NCBI lineage: Eukaryota > Metazoa > Chordata > Aves > Charadriiformes > Charadriidae > Anarhynchus > Anarhynchus alexandrinus. The sequence goes on from VUYV01000124.1 coordinate 2,064,820, forward strand.
TTAAAATCTGACCACATGTATCCTTTTAAAAGCAGAGAGATGCAGATCTGTTCTTTCTGTGGAAAAAGAATTGTGGTTTCCGATTTCCTGGAGTCTAATCGTTTCTCAATCAAATAGGATGCAACTCAGTAAGGAGTGTTGGCTGCACAGATACAAAAGGAGCTGATGGCAGCACGGCAGAAGAAAAACTGGGATGAGTCAAAGCAGTCTGGGGCGAGACTTGAACACAAGTCAACAGTGTCTTGCTAGTGCAAAGAATATGTCAGTAGGCCTATCATATATATCACTTCTGAAACAATGATTCTGCTCTACCTTGTGCTGGAAGGTCACACCTGGAGAACTGTCCTGCTTTCAGCACTGCACTCCAATAAAGATGTAAAACCACCTGGAAGAAATCCAGAGGAGAGTGAGGAGAACAAGCAAGGAGCCAGAAAACTTGCTGAGTTGCAGAAATGTTGGTGGAAGCTGAAAGATTAGAGTCCTAGAGAAGAGCCTTTCACAAAGATCAGGAATTGCTGCAAAGCAAGAGAATAATTTTTTTGGTCATATCTACTGTAGCTGAAACAAGGAGTAATTGATTTAAATCACTGCAAAGGAGACTTAGTTTAAGCTTTAGTAAAAAGTCTCGTAACTTTCCATCCATGAAGGCAGTGGTATTCTGTCATAGGAGACTTTTAAGAGCAGGTTAGATAAACATCTCTCAGGAGCAGTTTAACTCAATCATCTGACCTAATTGTCTTAAGGCAATGGGGTGATGTAGATGCTCTCTTGAAGATCTTTTCCAGTCCTATTTTCAGAATACTTCCTCAGATTCATGGTGTGAGATGACGTGACATGACTTGGCTTGCTCATCATGAACAGAGCAGTGAAGTCCCTGCAGGGATTCTGTATTTATACTGGTGATGAGGGAAAAGGAGAGATCCCATCTTTTGTTAGACAGCCATCTTTCATTAGTTACCTGATTGGATCACAGAGATGTAAACATTTGGTTTCCCTAGAGGTCCACACCAGTCTCTAGACTAATAACAGGTGGAGTGGGAAATGGCTGACCCAGAACACTGAAAATACGAGAGATGTCTCTCAACAGCATGTGTCTTAGGAAAAGATGCATTGCTTGAGAAGAAAAGTGGGCTCTTTCTATAATGGGTACCAGTACTAATGATGCTGTGGGATTCCTCACTTTCCTGTTGATTTGAATTCTGACTGTGTATGCTATAAACTAGAGGATTTTCCTAACTGACAGTGTCGTATTCCCAGCTACCGATGTGAGAGTCAAGCGGTGCTGTTACCTGTAATCTGCAGATTCAGACCCTATGCCTGTGTACAGCTTTTCATCTTCTTCTCTCATTTGGAAATAATTTTCCAGAAGTCAATCAAATCTCCCAGGCTGACAGCCTTAAGTCTGCTGAACAGCGCGCTGAGCTTGCCAGGTTGAGACGAAAACTTAAGTTTGGGGAGCTGCTGTGACATGTCGGTTTGGTGATGTTCAAGGCAGGCTTTTCTCTTGCTCAGCCCTTCCATTTTGCTGGGCCACTGACTAGATAACTATTTTTCTGTGCTTATATGAAAGCCCAGGCTTGTGTGATACATCAGCAGGCAGCATCGCCTGCCACGAACATTAAGAAGTGATGAGCTGAGCCCCTCTGAATCATGAGAGCTTGAAAAAACTCATGGATTTTTACAGTTTGCCGGTTGATATTCGGAGTCCTTACTACTCAGGTTTTAAAAGGCTTTTAGAAACAGGGACCTACCACTACCTCAGGATGACAGTGCAGTTCCAGCACCAACGACTGGGAGAGTCAAAAACCGTGAGAGTTGTTAGCAGTGGGGAGATGCCAGTCAGAGGTCAGCCCTGGCTTCACGAGCCACCCTGGCAGCTCGTGGCACTGATGTGAGAGCCTGGCCTCTGGACCACAAGTGGGTCACACATCTGTTCTGTGTGGCTGATGCTAAGACCTGGCTTTTTGTGAGCATCCTGGCTCAGCCCCCACATCTCGCTCATCCAGAGGCCATCTAAAGGACCTTGTGAAAGGGCTTGCATCTTGGCTTGCTAGGCTGATTTCAGGGAACGAGCTTATGTGCTCTTCCTGAGTCAATGCTCAGAGCTTGCCAACAGGCAGCAGAGCCTCAGAGATAACCTCCTGAATTCAGCAAGCTGTTGGTTGGATCTAATTCAGCCCCAGCAAGATGCAGGAGGCCAGCTCTGAGGGAAGGAATATGCCATTTGCATGTGGCCATTTTTCTAACCATAAGTTTGTAGGAGGTAATACGAAACAGCTGGGTTTTATCTGATGCCAAAAGATTTGCTGTAACCCAGTTATTGCTGCTGTGTGAAGAGGAGAAAGTCTGCAGAGTCTGTAGCTCTATCACCAGCTCTTTTCAGGGAGCTGATACCGCAGTCCATCCAGCCTGTGACTTTCCCCTGAGGCTGTTCCAGGCCATACTAAGCTGCTTTCTTTGGGCTGCCATCACAAAATGAGAATAACACTGGCAGCCAGACTGGCTTCAAACCATCCGTTGTTGGTTAAGAAAGTGAAAATCCTTGTGTTCCCAACTGTAAATCCCCCAGCTGTCTTTGCTAAGCAGAATCTGAAATGTTTAGTCCATCTGTTTCATTCTGTGTAATCTGAATATGTACTTTTTTTTCCTAGTGGCCATTAAAATACATTTTAATTGTAGTATCACGTGCTCAGCAACAGTTTCTGTCTAGAATAAGAGTTAAAGATGCTGCTGCAGGAGAGGAACAAGGTGGGACTGCATCCTGCTGAAGCAGAGACATTGACAGCAAAAACCTCCCCCCACCAAACTGGAACAGCAGCCCACTGTATGGACAACTTTAGCAGAAGGGCTGGAATCTGAAGTGATCAAGCAAATCAAACTCCCTTATCAGTCTTGGAAAAAAGTTCTCATTTGCTTTGTTTCAGTTCTCAAAAAAGTCTGTCCCCAAAACACGTAATGAAGGTGGGTTGCCACTTCCAGATAATACAGGTCTTAAAATTATGACCCTATGCATGTTGTCCCTGTTCCCCCCACCCCGATGCTGCTGTCATGTGTTGAAAAAGGCGTTAAGGGAAGGCAGTTGATCTGTCTCTTGGTTCTCCATATAGAAAGCAATACAAAGTCAAAAGAAAGGGATCAGCATTTAAAGGTCCAGCAGACAGCCAGAGCTTGAAGTTTCTTCCTTGTGTCCTCAGGAAGATATCAGTCTCACTCTTCCTCGCTCCGTCTCCAGGGTCAGAGCTATGGCAGGGTCTGGTCACACAGATGCCCAAGTCCTACTTGGCACTAGTCCTACTTGTGTCACAGAATGGGAGCGGGAATGGGAGTACTTGCTACCAGCTCCATCTTTTAATTTTTTCTACCATATACCATTTCTCTATTTCCTCTTTCTCTTTTGTTTCACTCCTTGTTGCAGCTCCCATTCCAAAAACCCCTCCTCTGCCCTGGAGTCAGAGCTCCTGCCAGGCCCTTCAGGCTTTCTGCTATGGATTTCTGTGTCTCTCTCTCCTCTCTTCCTTTTCCCACCTGAACTCTCCTTTGAGATACTCTCATTCTCCTTTCTCACCCAAACAGGATCCCAGGCTGTGAATTGGATCTGCTTTGATTGATTTGTCGTGAGACTTTTCACTCAAGCTGTTTTTCACATTCAACGAAGGTCTCACTTCCCTTTGGATACCTTCTCCCACCCCTCCCTCCGCAGAGAGTGTGTGTTAGCCGTGGTGTTCACTGCAGATTCATGGCCAGATGAAAGCCTGCAGAACTGGGAACTCATAAAAGCAGTAATTGGTAACCAAACATTTGCCCTGACCTCATTTCAAGTGAGTCAAGTTGTCAGTAAAAAGGTGTCAGGACTGGTTGCACTAGAGCAGGTCCTGCTGTGGGATGGACGGGACAGCAGGACAAGGTCTGGCCCAGCTCTGCCTTGTACATTTGTGCCCTCAGGGCTGCACCCCACATGTACGCGCACGCACACTCACACGCACATAGACTGAGGGATGCCTCCATAAATGCTGCAAACGAAGTCACTGTTTGAGATGATTTAATATTATATCTAGCTTCTGTTGCTAGTAACCGTGTCTTTTTCCTTTCCTTTCAAAGTGTTTTGTTGTGGTGGTGTTTTTTTTCTTGGCAGAGTTCTTTTATATAAAGCTTTTCTGTCATCTTCGCTTCTCATGTTTTGCATTTTGGATGTCAGTATTTCACAGTAGTTAACACCAAACCTTTACAGTACCGAGGTAAGCTGGGGTCTAATACGGAAAATGTACAGTTTCATATGAATCACAGTTTTGATTTGTAGCTCTGACAATAGACAAGAGAACATATGCTCATATGCTTCTGTTAGCTCAGCTCTGGGGAGAAAATAGTATAATGAAGAGAGTACACTGGTGATTCACCCTTCCTCTGAGCTAATCTCCCATCACCTCTGTTGGCTGTGGTGGGCAACCGGGAACTCTCGTGAGTGCTGTGAACAACAGGAATCTGGGCACGTGTAATCACTGCAGATCTGGTGGCACTACTTGTATGAGGATCTGTCTTGGCCCCAAAGCCCCAGCCAAATTCCTCTTCTTATTCCCTAATGCCTTTGCCAGTTCCACCTGGCTACATTACAGGTTATTTCCTCACCAGTGATGGGGAGTTGCCAGAGGTAGCTATGAGCTGGCACAGGTTCACGCTCCCCGGCAGGCAAAATGGAGTGAAGGGGAGCCCTCTGGAAGGAAACAAAAGTTGTGGAAGTGAGTTGTTGCAGAGCTGCTGCTATTTATAAAACTTGGCTAGCAATAAAGGAAAGAGAAGGACTGTGGGTAGGGCCTGTCAGCCTCTCTTGTAGAGCAGCTTCATTCACCACCGCTGTGGTTGAATAGTGCTGTACTCGGGGCTCATGGCTACAGCTACACCGTTTTCCCCCACCGAAAACAAATAGTAATTTTGCTACTCAAGAAAAAAAACCATCTGCCTGCTTGCTCGGCCCGTGTGCCTGCACGACAGCACAGCTGTAGCGGGCAAGGAGCAGATCAGGAGCTTGTCCAACGCAGGCAGCGGGGAAGGCAGGAGGTCCCGGGGCAGGGAGATGCTCGGTGCTGGCTGCTGCGCCCGGCAGAGGCAGAGCCGGCACTCGCCGCTCATCGCAAAGTGGAGGAGGGAAATCCAGGAGCAAAGCCTCCTGCTCCCAGTTTGTGGTGGACAAGTCAACTTGCTAAATGGGTCCTTCTATTAGCAAGTGAAAAGGGTTCGGAGGCCTTTCAGTGAATTTGCTCCTGTACAGTTGTGCTAGGAAGAGAGGGGGGAAAAAGGTGTATTTTGTGTTTCTTTCCAGCCTGCCTCACTCCCTCTCCTCCCCCTTGCCCTCTCATCGGTCCACATAAAACAACAGGTGCTTTCCATAGGATAAGGAGTGAGCGTGAAATTAGGGCAACAAGGTAATTTCCTGGGCACTACACAGTCTATTTATTTCCTGATTCCCCACCACAACTGCTACTGGAACCAGTTTCTGTAGGCACAGCTCTCCCGGCTGAACAGAGTTTGAGCCGGCCCCCTGCTGTGACAGAGGGAGCATCTCTCTCTGGGAAGCAAAAGAAAGGGGTTTTTCCCCTCCCTCTCTCTGTGGGACCACTCACACCCCCTTCCACCTCGCAGGCTGCTAAAGTCACATATTGCCACAGGTTTCCTGTCATCTTCTTATCAAGTATCTATGAATTTACCTTCCTGAAACTGTAGCTGTGAGAGGAGCCAGGAGGGTGTCTTGGCTTTCCATCACCTTCGCTGAGGCAGCTCGGAGGCTGTTGGTGTGGTAGTACAGCCTGCAGCATTTAGTAACCAAGGAACTCCTCAGAAGATCAACTCAGAACAATCTCTGGAAACCATCTCACACCAGCTGCAGCGATACAAAGTCCTACTAATTGGTTATGCAAACCCATGGGTAGTATTAAAGAACCTGATGATTTACTGCACTGTGCCAAGCGTCCCATCTGGGTGGCACATTGGCCCACCACTGTTCCTCCTTATTTAAGCAAGCCCTGCCCAAGCCTCTAAACTACTGTGCACAGCAAGGAGTTTCACAGCAGAAACTTGGGAGGAGCATCAGCGTGCTTCAGGGTGCAGAAGGAAAGGTGAATAAACGAGCAGAGAAGAGGGGTAGTCAGCAGGTCCTGTGCGATTTTGGTTTGATTTCCCCTTTCCCCAGTGCATACCCTCCTCCTTCCCTTCTCCTGCCCCTGCAAAAAGAGAAAGGGTATCATCAAGGGATTGATCATAAAGAAAACAATGCAGACAAAGCCTCTGGAGATCTCAGGCGAAGCATCACAAGGACATAGCTGCTCCTGGGCCTGCTGGGCTGTAGTCTGGGGAGAACATTTACACAGATGAAACTTGCAGAGAAATTCTGGGACAGCAAAACAGAGATGCATGGCTGAGGGGGTTGCTCTGCACTCAAGATCCTCCCCTTCATCTCATGGGCTCCTGGGTTAACTAGCTGGCGCAAATAGCCAGACTTTTGCCTTCCTGTCAGTTCTGGGAACCAGTCATACCCTCTTCTTAATCTAAACAAAGTCTTCTCCACCCTGTCCAGGCTGCTTTTACCAGCTGCAATGGTTAACACATATTTGGAAAAATTCTGCAGCCGGCATGTGTTTGTCTTCTCCTCACACTTTCAAAAATGATTGTGCTGGAGGAAGGAAGCCTCCCCCTCTTTTGCTCCCTCCAGCTGGAAAATCACCTCTAATCTTACTGCCCTTTTTCCTGCTGTGTATCCTGCCAATTAAAACTGGGTCTCGTTATGAACTGCAAATAATGTAGCTAAGCCTTTGGCCAGTTTTTTTTTCTAGTTCAATTCTCATTCTGCCCATGAACCTGGGTTTGGCTCGTATTTTGTATCCTATGATCAGCTCATGCCCCTCTCATTTCAACCTCAGTTCTTGCTTGCTGTCAGCTTTCCTACTGCTCTGCCTGGCATCTGCCATGCCATTTTCTTCCTGCTGTTTTCACATGTGATGGGCGAATGGGGTCACTTCCCAGGGCACTGGGGACATTTTAGCCCTGCTGGGTACCTGGAGGGGCCTGTGTTCATTCCCCTATGTACCACATGTGGAGGACATATACCACCTGGCTGAGCTAAAGCCTTGTTTGCTTGTTTTGGCTTCCAGGATGTGTGTTCTCATGTTGCCATTTGACTGCTCCACAGAAAAATACCATCAAATTGTAGTGGACATGACCACCTCCAAGAGAGTGTCCTTCTTTGTCTTTCCAACTCCCTACAGAAATGGCTGGGTAAATTGGGTGGGATTGGGTGGCCTCTGCCCACACCTCCACATCTGGCTGTTAAGGACCACTCACTGGAAAAGGTGTGTAACTTTATTTAACTATGGACTCTGGGGGGTCTTTTTGTGTACATGGACCTCTTTCTTGCAGGCTTAATAATAGGTTCTCCCCTTTACAGCCAATGCTTATTTCATTCTTCTGTTTCCTGTTAAAGTAGTTCTTGGACAAAACCACAAGTTTCTCCCTTGGGTATTCTTAAACTCAGCAGTGGCCAGGAGATAAACTTGCCCATGGTCTTTTAGGGCCTTGCTCCTCTAGAGCTGAAGAGCCCCTTGATGTGTTGGAAGTCAAATATGCCTTCTCTTTCTTTCTGCAGAAGACAAAGCCTTTTAGGAAGTTTCAAAAGCTCTTCCCTACTCCCCTGACATATGCAGTAGAAATGGCGATGTGTCTGCACGTCTTTCCAATCAGACTGCAAACTCCACCAAGATGTTTGATACTGCAAGGCAGAGCTGGCTGCTGTGGGGAGAGTGCCATCCACAGGAGCTCTGTTGGCTTTGCTGGCACTGCTTCTGTCTTTCTCCTTGACATGTGGACGGCCCCCACCTGGAGTTTTGTCCATGTTTCGCTCAACCTCTGTGTCACTGTGGAAACATACAGATGCTACATAGCTGGCATAACTGTTCCTGACTCTTTTCATTTTCTCTTTGATGACTTCCTTCTTCCAGCTCCTGGTGTGAGTTTGCACTGCGTGCAGGTACCCTGAGTGTCAAGCTACGTAAGGACAACCATTTTCTGCAGAAAGTAGGTTGTTGTGTAGCACCTGGAGGCTCTCTGAGATCCTTTTCATATGCACATTCACAAACTTCCCACTTTCCCCCACACTTTGCAGTACTCCTGCAGGGAAAGAGGCTGAGAACTGAGGAGACTGTATTTTGGAGTCTGCTGTGCCCTTTTTATACTAATGTATACATGGGACTGATGCAGTGACAGTATGTCAGTGAAGCCATTGCGAGGGCTAAAATTGTTTCCAGACAAAGTGACAGTCCATGGAGTTACATCTCCAGTCACTGGAAAATGCCCTTTCTCTTATATTAAGGTCATGAGTAACAAGCCTGCCTCTACTTGCCTGCGCTTTCCTGGGGCAGACACTGTTTGTGTAGGTGGTGTCTTCCCCTCCTACATGGCCTGCAGGATGAATCCTCATTTCACTCCTAATGAAGAGACACACGCAGCTGTGGCATGAACTGTCATGAGCAATATCAAGTAGGGGGGAGTCATCTCTATTTGAAGTTGCTGCGTGCTGTGATGTATTTAGGGTATGGAGGACTGCATGCACTTGAGAACCAAAATCTTATTAGCTCTGTGTTTTATACAGTACCAGGTACACCTTACGTGCACCCAAGCACACCTCTGCGTAACCTTTTTTTCTGGTCTAGTTAACAATTACCTACACAATTCCCCTCATTTGTCCTCGTTGTCTTTAACTCAATTGTTCTTCTAGCAGCAGCTGTAGCCTCATTTATTGCTTAGACATGCATAGTGGTGGGCAGAGGCGCTTGCTATTTCTGGCACAGATGTATGAACCATGGGCCATCTGAAGAAGGTGACTGTGCTGCCTCCAGGATGCAGCCCTTTCCTTCACAGTAGCTGCACACAGTGTTCCCAATTTTGAGAAGCAGCCACTTTCCACCACCCACCGGAGGAACATGAACTTGTGGTGCCATCACAGGTAATACAAGTTTCTCACAACTTATGTAGGTCCACCTTATCTCAGAGATTTATATGCCACCTTAAGATGGTCTCTTCAACATCCCCAATGTGGGCTAGATGTGTCCCTGAGCTAAAGAATATGACTTCATTTTTTTCAGAGACAATAGAGATTTGCCTTTTCTCTTCATGTTTCTCTATTAACTCTTTCTAATTTTGGCTAGAGAAAAATGTGGTGAGATACCACAGCTGGAATGTGGGATGCCATGGCCAACTGTCTGCGGACACCACATCCGCTGGGACCAAAGCACGCAGCACTTGGCTGAACTTTGTTTGTTCAGCTCTCTGTGTTTCAGTTTCCATGTTGCAGCTGAGGACCAAGTGAAGTATCTCTGGGTACACTCACTTCACACTGACCGCCATGGGATGAGATCACTCATGTCCATCCTGCAACTGAGAACAGGTCCCTGTGGGCCACTGATGGGGCAAGTCACACTGGAAACATGTTTGTGGAACTTACTGTTCCCATTACCGGCATTTTCAGAAAAGGACCCTTGAGCCGAGGAGCCTGAGCTCTTAGAAAGAATCAGACTGCGGGAGGAGGTCTGAACAGGCCCTATGGGAAATAGGCTCCAAAGCTGTTGGTGCTGCCCTGTTTGTCAGCACCAGGTTCTCCTACAAAAGAAAAAACAGGACACAGGAAGCACCAACACAAGGTGGGAGAGTCGAGACCTCAATCCAATGTACTAATAATACTTAGCACTGTACATCACTGTACTGTTACTTACAAACATTAACTAACACATCCTCACAACACCCCTGCGAGGTAGGGAAGTAGTATTATCCCCAGTGTACAGATGGGGAAACCGAGGCACAGAGAGGCTAAGTGACTTGCCCAAGATCACACAGCAAGGCATTGGCAGAGCCAAGATAAGAATGGAGACGTCCCTTGTTCCCCACCTCATACTGCCCCCCACTAGACAACGTTGCCTGTCTGGACCCGGGGAACCCAAGAGGTCCCTTTGAAAAGTAATGCCTGGACTTGTTGCCTATTAATAATTTTTATTTGCCTTTAATGAATTATTTCACAGTTTTTCCCTCACACTGTACACCACGCTTTCACAGTCCGTTCAGCGTTCTGTGGTAGACCACAGCCTTCTCCTCCAGCACCGGGACAGCTCTGCGGGGGGGTTTATAGGGTGCTCTGTGCTTTCATTAAGAGGATGTTTAGAAACAGTTTTCACTGGCATTAGACTGGGAGCATGTGAGCTCTCACTGGAGACTGGTAACACACACTGGAGAAGCAGGCAGAGGGAACTGATGGTAGAAAGGCCTCTGTGAAATGACCAGTGGCTCTCTTGCATTCTTAGCTCTTCCAAGCTCCGGTGATCACTCAGAGCAGAAACTGTTTGTCTCCAACTTGCCTGGTCAGGAAGTCGTTGTTCTGGGGGTTGCTTCCCTAAGGGTAATAGGCAGTCAGCTCAGGACCAGAAAGGTCCCCCAGCATTGCCTACTCCAGGTGTGTGACACTGTTGTGGAACAAGGCCGGCTGTAGCCGTTGTGCTCTCCTGCCATGGGGAAGGGGTATTACCACAGTTGGCAAGCAGCCATATCCAGCGTCTGTGTCTCTCTCTTTTTTTTTTTTTTTTTTCAAAACTGGGATTCAATGAAGAGCAAGGGAGAGTGGATGGATGAGGAGATGAGGATGAGGCAGAGCAAACAGGAAAATCCACCAAATGAGCTTCTAGGAAGGAAATGTTCCCCCTTGGGCACTTCAGCTGAGGCGGCTTCATTTTCACAAGGCCTCTTTCTCTCTCTGGGAACATCTGCTGAGCTTCATCTCTGTCAGCTGGATATATCGTATGACATTGGTATCTGCAGGGAAAGAGCACACACATACATGTACAGTGGTTACAACTCCCTATGGAAGACAGACACACTGCACCTTCATCCCTGGTGCATCACCTGGGGAGCAACATGGCTCCAGCGCAGCCTGAGGGAGCAGCATCAGCTAGAAGGGGCTCTGAACCAAATCCTGTAGCTTTGGTTTTGGCAAACCTGGTCTGATTTGTGCTCGCCATCCCTGTTGCTCATGATCTTGCCTCAGATAGTTTTTACCTTCTCTCTGACTGCTCTTGGTCAGCACAGTTGAATTCACACAGTTGAAACTATCCAGGTCATCCTTGCCTGTTCTTGTGGAACGGCACCTCCACTGGCTTCCCTTCCCTTCCCTCAGTGCTTGCACGCAAGCCCCTAAAGGCATTTTGCGTACAGTTATGCTCCGCCTTTTCGCCCTCCTATTCCTTTTACAGCCTGTTTCACTCTTCTCACATTTTTCCGTGATGAGTTGAATTGGGAAGAGCATCCTTCACATTCTCTTTGTACCCTTGCTTTCCTTAGATTTCATATTTAGAGGTCTTTCCACCTTGTCACTCTACCTGCGTTTTTGTCATATGCTGTATGCTGCATACTGCCTTGTCTATCCTGTCTTAACAAAGTTCCTAGGGGCAGAGAACCACTGATTCATCCCTGTAGAGAGCTGTCAGATCCCAGCACTGTGCAGGTGGTAAGCTGAGCCCTTTTTCTCCTTCCAGTGTTTCAATGCATCAACACAGCACGCACAATGTGAGTTTTGTTCTACCTCCTGGCCTCAGCAGTGGGGGAACCTGTTCACCCTGAAGCACAGGTTGATCTAAACACATATGTTTCTCCACACAGACCCCATGATTCTGCAGTCATGATCAGTCCTTTCTCAAATCTTGTTGATTTACTATCATGAGGGTGACATCCCGCACATGTGGCACCCACACAGTGGCAAAAGCCATGTGGTATGAGAAGCAAGCAAGCAAAAAAACGGCCACTTTCACTTACATATTGATTGAAAAATGGTTCTTTGCTCAGAGCGTTACTCAGACAGCCAACCAGGGCCAGCTTAGTCCATTAAAGTTATTAGAAGTTATTAGATCCTCAGAAACCAATCTGAAGTGCACTGCAGTCCGCAGTCAGAAGGCAATCTTGTCTCCTCATCCACATAGCAATGTGCCCCACACCAGCTAGGGAAATGAGAAGTGCTTGAACTTTCAAAGAGGTGAACAAATTACTGGTAACACATCCAGCACTGGCAAGTGTGGGTATTGCAGCCACCAAAGCAGTTGTGGGTGCAAAGTTTCCTTTAAACATGAGGACATCTCTGTTGTGCCCTCAGCCAGAGCTGAAACAGTGGGAGACGGATGGGTTTCCCTTCACACAGAGCTCTCCACAAATGTGCCATGAGGTAGCAGTGGGCTGTGGCAACGCTGTGGTGACTTCTCAGGCTGTCTCTGGTGAGGTGGGTCTCCCTGCTCAGTCTTCTGCAGGTTCAACTGCATCATCCTAGTCAGTCTATAGGGTGGGATTCAGTGATTAAGCTAGTTGCCCCATTCTTAATAAGCCAAGAAGTTCTGCTCTTGCTTGTGTCAGACAAGGTGCCCCGGCACCCCGGGCTGTTCATGCATTAGCATTTCATACCAGCTCAGCGAATTTTAAAGCAGCTCCGTGTCCTTCCAGCCCTTTGACAGGCTGCAGTCTGGGTACCCGTCCCTGCCGCTGCGGTTCACACGTTGAACGTGGGTGATAAGCGATGGCTGCGTAGGCACGTTAGGAAATCACATCTGCCTGGGCCTGCAGGGACTCGGCGCCCGGCTGAGGGGGCAGAGGTGGGTTCTGGGCATAACTGGGCAATGAAAGGTTGCCAACTCCCTTTGGCTTGCGGGTAAGGATAGCCAGCTGCTCGTGGCACAGCTTCCCTCACCGGGGAGATCTCCATAAGCCTGGGAAGCCAGGGGCAAAATAAGGTGTAGCCTGAGAGAGGGCGGGAGGTACTCCCATTGCGAGCTAGTTATAAATCTCCCGGGCAGGTTTTGGCATGTTTTGCTTCCTTTTTGAGGGCCACTATTTTGCCACAGAGAAATAATGAGAGCAGCACTCTGTTTATAGAAGAAGTAGGGCCTTGCCTTTGTCAGGGCTTTCCCATCAAATAGTATTGCACCATACCAGCCCAGCCTGCAGAAGTATTTAAAAGGTAAATGTTAATGAAGGGAAGACTCTTGTCTCTCAGTGAGGAAGAGGTGATTCCCTTCTGCTGATGTGGGAACAACAGGTGAGGACAATTCAGATGAGGGGTCAAACCCATACAAGGAGATGCCGGCAAAGCTGCAATGGGAACAGGTCTCTTGGCTCTTAGGACTGTGCCTGTGTCCTTGTGCAGAGTGACCTTCTGCCATCGCAGAGGTCATTTCTGCTTCTCCCTGTGGCTTCAGAGCCCAGTCGCTCATCTGTTGTGCAGAGACCTGGACCTGGGTTTTGCTCCCAGGACTTTCTGTCTCAGGTGTTCAGGAAGGCAGCTCCTGAGCTCAACTGCGAGCCTGCTCCATGCCGTGTGGGAAATCTGGCTCATACATGAGGTCCACATGATGTCCAAAGTCAGCTTTCAGCGCAGGGCCGGTAGAGACGAACTGCGGGGTGTTCGATATTGCCAGGCCAGCTGATGGTCCGGTCTCCATCCCAGTCAGTACCTACCTCCACCATGTGGCCGCACCACTGGGATAGAGCTGAAGAAGGCTCACTGAAGGTAAGGTGTATGTTTGGCTGCCCGCGCTGCACCAGCCCCTGGACACAGAGCTCACGAAGGGCTGCATGAATGCTCTGCACAACTTAAGAGTGGCTTCCCTCTCCCTTAGTAAGGAAGGTTATACAATTATCTTGTGTTACTTCCCTCTGCTTTTGTGATTTTTGTTTGGAGGTAGCATAAGAAATCAGGCCAAACCCAACCTTCACCCCTGACAGGCAGTAAATAGCCATAAGGGATTTGCTGTGCTGACGGCCCTTTAGAACAGTAAAACCCTTTGCTAGCTAATTCCTCTTTACCATTTAAAATCTCCCCCACCAAAGAGAATAACTGCCAGTGCTTTGTGCCAAAAGCACTCCTTATTAGAAAAAAAAAAAGACACACAGAACATGACTGTAATAATAACCAAGTGCTTTTACCAGTGAGCCTAGTGAAACCTCAGATAAAGGAAAACAATCGCATTTTGTAGATGGAGACACTGAAAGTGGAGACACTGACTTATTCCAGGTCACATAATAATTCTTGATAGTGTTACCCGATTCCTACTGCTGTGTTTTAACAGCCGCATCCTTCCTTACTGTATGTATTCACTTCTTTTCCCCTGAATACCCTTCAAGTTTTCCATAATCATAAATAAAACAGTGGAACAATGGCCTTGAATGGTCTAACAATAACAGGGAAGAGTCTCTGATGCAGAGCTGAAGGCCAGAACTGGGTTTTGTATACATTAAGGGCCTTTGGGGACACTTTCTGGTATGTTTTTGCAGCAAGCTGTGGTATTTGAAGCTGTTGAATAAATTATTATTTATTTCAAGAAGCAATGAGGGATACCAAATAGTATTGCGGGGGAGGGGGAGAAGCACAGAAATACATATTTAAAAAATGGAAGCAAAGCGGTTCAGCCAAAAGGACTTTTTTACATTTGAGCCTAGTCAGAACCCCAAGGTTAGGACAACTTCTTATTTTCCACTGACTATTTTTGCTCTTGCATAGGCTTCTCCATTTCCTGGCTCTGGCAAGGGCTGAAAGCAGAAGGGCACGCTGGAAACTAAAATAGGCTAAACTGAGCTTTTAAGCACATTTGCTCGGGGAGTGTGGGGTGCACAGCTGTGCTGTCAGACTGCCCGGAGCCCATGGCCAAGCGCAGCAGATGGGACCAGGCACCCTCATGGGAGGTGGAAGAGGAAGGAGATGGCAGCACACCCCTAAGCACACCCTCCCTGGTGTTCCTTCGGGGCACAGCCACTGCAGGAGCCCTGCAGGGCCTGTGCCTGTAGGACAATGAACATCAGCTTCTCCGTGCTGTGCCAGGGCCCAGGCTCATGCCTGTTCCATGCCCAGTTCTCTCTCTTCCCTCTCAGGTTCAGGTGGAAGAGATGCTCTGTGGGGTTTTCTTTGCGCATGGCTTCCATTTTGCTTTCTCACGATCCTTGAATTTTCCTTTGTGTATTACAAAATTCCTTTCTTTTAACAGAAATGGTTTAAACAATAGCGTGGTTTTATCTCTCTATTAGGTAGTTCTTTGAAAAATAAAAGCACCGTCTCTGCATCGTGGCCCTCTACCTGCCTTCTGAGGTTGGGTAGGTTAGCATAAAGGTGGTTGCTCTGGCAAGGCTAAGTTGTTTGAATATGTAACTTCTTTGCTGTCCCAAAATGAATTGTTGGGTTTTGACACGTGGATGACAGACGCTTGGCTGATTTCATGGCAAAAGTTGAAGCATCCTTGATGAATATGTGAGTAAATGTCTGTCTCTTTGATCAAATTTCAATACTCACCCTTTGCTGGGATGGTGGAAGGCACGGCTATTGGAGATTACAAATAGGGTCCTGACTTTGCTAAGGGGAAGAAGCTTGTTCACAGAGTCAGAAAAGGTAATGGTCAGGATATGCTCTTGCCATTCCTCCTTTCTTCTTCAAAAATAAACCAGGGAGGGAAAGAGAGGAAGGATCCCTTCCACACATATGGCATTCCAGCAATACTGTCATCTTCCAGGTTGTTCTGCAGCCTCGGCAGTGGCTGATCTTTGGGCACTGCAACCTTGCTGCACTAGGAGAGCGTGCCTGAAGGGGAGGACAGCTAAGGATACAGTGAGTCATGCTCACCCCTGGGGAAATCAAGGCAATCAACTCAGGGACACACTACGTCTCCTGAAAAGAAATGCAGAAGTGCTCAATACAAAGCCACATCCCCGCTCTCCCCCCCATACCTGTCGGCTGGCGGGATCTTGCCTCTTTCAGGTAGTAGAGGGCCTTGTTGAAGTCACCCAGGTGGTAAAACGCCACTCCCGATCGATAGAGCGCCTTGAAGTTCTCGCCTTCTTTCTGAAGCACTTTGAGGCAGTACTCCTTGACTCGCTCGTAATTCACCAGCTCGGCCTGGAGCAGGCAGGCTGCAGGGGATGGGGACAGGGGGCAGACAGACAGACAGACAGGAGAACATTAGTGCCGTATTCCTCCCTGCTCCTGCAATCTGCATGGGGGAAGAGAGCAGCTTAGGTGAGGGGAATGACTCAGAGCCATGATTCAGGAACGGTGCAGTCATATGGATTGTTTGGCAGCCCCGATTGTTCGCAATTTAAATACCAACGCTTTTATTTTTGGCCTTGCAAAGCGAAGGGATTGTGTTTGCTCCGGGGGGCTGGGGGGAGACAGCGAGAACGTAAACATCCCTCCGCAGAGCAGGAACGCCGTAGAGTCTCGTGGCAGCGACTGGCTTCATTTGTAGTAAAATAACTGCTCAGACTGAGGGCTGGAGCTCAGGAAAGTACAAAAAGGCAGTCAAACAAATAGTCATCTGACAAGGAAAAAAGGGATTACATTGGATCAGATTTTGTATTTGGCTTAATCCAAGGCTGTTAGATTTACAAATAGTATGTAATTGCCTTTTATCCAGGAGACCCTGGATGGAGTTTTGCTATAGGAGGCAACAAGGGGATGTGCTGCTTAGCAAACCGGAGACACCTGGAGCTGCCGCACAGGGAGCAAAGGTGCGAGACTGTGCGCTTTCTGCAAAGCATTGCAACACAAGTTCACCCGGAGAGGTCAGTTCTGCTGACTTCCTAAAGGAAAAGGTAAATAGGGTGCAGAAAAAGCAGACTGAGGACTCCGTGTGCTGAAGCACAATTGTTGCACAAATGTCAAGGAGCTGGAGAAAAATCCCCATTGTGAATTTCCCACAACTAGGAGTGAAATAAAGAGGAAAGAGGGAGATCCTTGAGACATGCTTTACAGCCCTTTTTGTGGCTTACTGTAGTGCTTACTCAGGTGGGCTAAACTTCATTAGGCATATTGGGCATTAGGAAAGTTTTAAGGAATACTGACAAGAGTAGGACATGGTGCAGTCACAGTCCTTGGGGAAATGAAGAAAATTGTGCTGTCCACAAGGCCACCTGGTGCTCCAACCCAAGGCAACTTTGGGAATGACACGATTTGGGGAAGGAAGGCAGGATGCCACTGCAAGGATCAGTTCAGAGGCTGGCAATGTCAAGTGCCAGGGCATGGAGAGAAATTTCCCATGGCAGGTGGTGTTACTCAGTGTGTCTCTGGCAAGGAGGAGACTCACTGCTCCTGGAAATCCAAGTTGTCACGGTTCAGGTGTCACCAATGAGCAGCCAGACTTCATTTTTCCCATGGTAACTGCAGCCTGCAGCTGAGAGGATACGATGCTGGGTCAGGAATATGATACAGTTCTTGATCCTCTTCTCCTGCATCCCTAAAGTAAGCCCTGCACCCTCTCTCTAGCTCACTTTACATTTCACGAGTTGGAGGTTGGCGAGATGACCACCAGAGATTCCTTCCAACCTAAATTAGTCTCAGTCTGTGGTCAGTTAACATGGACAGAATACGTTCCTTACCCAAGCACGTGTTTCAAGCTTAAATAGCTAACTGGAAACAACCATAAACAGGCTTTTACCAGTAGAGAATTGATGGTACAGATGTGCTGAGCAAGGACTGCAGAACTAGCCTCACTGCTGTTGAGTTTGTTGAGCGTGGTTGTGACACAGAAATTACTAATGAGAGCTTTGTCCCATTTGCTTTAATGATGGACTCTCAGTATATTTTAACAGCTCCTGCCATTAAAGTGCATAGGTATTTCAAAGGCATCTGGTCGCTCGCTATTTGATTGCCAGTTAAAAAGCACATATGTTTCTAAAAGCTTAGCAGCATTTCCTTAGCCAGAATTTGTCCCTTCCTATTTGTCAAACATTGATTTTTCTCACTCTGTTTCTAATGGAGCTTGAAATGACTGTGCCTTGTTTTCCTTTATTTTTCAAAGCTATTAAAAAGATGGCTGTGTAAATTTACCGTTGGCTTCACAGCTCTGGCAACAGGGTTGCTTTGTTTATCTGCTGACCAGTAGCATGTACAGCAGGGGCAGTAGCTTTCTGCACGCTGCCAATCTGATCCAGCCTTTCGCGTTCTCTGAAACTGCCTTTCAGAGCAACTGGGGGTGGGAGGGTGAGGGGGTTAGTCCTCTCTGTCCTTTTACTACTTAATATTTCCAGTTAGAGTCATAGAAAGGACTCTGTGAAAAATGACAGGCAGTCTATTCATGTATATTAACTCGGTAATTCCGTATTGGACTTGCTTCATGGATTGGTTTAAAAGAAAAGAAAAAGTCTCCCACATCCTGCTAATTCGTAAACCCTAATGGGCTTCCAGATATCCAGCTGGGTCGTTTCTGTGACTCACACTCACAATAAAGATTCTGCAGGGCATCCCCACTAACCGTGCACACGGCAGAGAGAAGTCAGTACCACATGGCTCGCAGGAGAGACGTGTGTTTATCCGAACAAAGTGAGCAGATGGATGTGCAGGAAACAGTTCTGCTGGAAGAGTTGGCCATTTGGAGAGCCAGCGTTGGAAGCGGCTGATGGAAATGAACCTGGAGGGAGTATCTCCCTTATAAATATTTAGAGGTGCGTGCTTTCTGTTCTTGGTGGACTGAAATGATCTTAATGGACTGTGATTCAATGGAAATATCGAGGCTGTTAGTAATTCAGCTTTCAGAAATGGAAGAGACATGGAATCCTTGTACTCCCTACCTCATTCAGTCAGGGGAGAATTGTTTTGAAAACATGTTGCTTTCCTAAACAGACATGTGCATCTCTGGCTGGGAGTGTTTGTTTACCACATCAAACACCTCATCATCCTCCTTCTTGGTTCATAATAGGCCCCCAGTGAATCCTTCTGAGGAACAGAACTCAGTCAAAGAGACCGAATCAAGAGGTTTATCCAGGTCCTCCTCCTGCTTTCTCGAAACTGAATGGGCTTGATCCTGCACAGCACCATCTCTAGTAACTCCTTGGTGATTAGAAGCCCTTTACTTTCAGGTGCAAGCCTACAGTCACCCATTCCCTGCAGGTCTCGCTGTCACTGTAACACAGCATCCAGTGCCTACATCTCTCCAGCTCAGAACGTAGGGTGTCCCGCTTCCCCGCAGTGTGTGATGGTTATCCATCATACTTGGTTATCATTCTCAATGTGGCAGCTGATTTATTGTGTCAGCTTAAGCAATAAGTAACTCCTAATTTTTAAAACCCTGTATGTCACATGGTGATGAAGAGTCCCCATGCGTTGTAAAATACGCCGTTTTGAAACCACTGGGTGAAATGAGGGGGGGGGGAGGGTAGACGGTTAATGCTATTAGCTCCAATGAAGGGGCCCTGCCCATCACACTTCCCAACTGACTGATGATGTTTAAGCAAGGAAATAAGAAGTTTGGTTGTTTCTCCTCAAAAGAGGAGTGTTAAGCCTAGATTTCTAAGTTTTAATTTGTGGGCTCAATCTATGCCAGCCAGTTCCATGAGCTGCAACAATTTGAGAGGCGCAGTACAGATCTGGTACCAGTAGATAACTGTACTGCTAGAGCTAATTTGTGTGGCCCTGCTCAGCATAAGGGTAGGCAAAACAAAGATTAAAGCACCTGTAGAGACAAAATACATCTACACCTTTAATCTTTACCAGTAGCTGTGGTTAGCAACGGTGGGAAGTTGTAACTAAAATCCTGGCAGTTGAGGGTTTTGGATTCTACTTTATTGCACCCTGAACTAATTCTGAATTCCGGAGTACCTTTGAGGAAAATATCTAGGCTTCACTCGTGCTAGTGAGAAAGGATCCATGACAGCCCTTTTCTCCCAAAGGTTAATTACTTTCATTGTTTAAGAAATGTCACTACGTTTCTATACTGATATTTTGTTTAGCTGCAATTACTAGCCACTGGTGGAATTACTAGCCACATCTTTGCTACCCTGAAAAGCTTGTGTTTGCTTGTTTTATTGGTACTCTGAGGCTCTGACCACGCCACTCCTTCATCTTCTCTTTAATAGCCTGCATAAAGAAGTGCCTGGGGTCTCTTACTAAAAAAACCCGTATTTTTAAGCTTTACTCACTTGTATAGCTGTTCTCCGAGCCCTCAAAATGAAGTTCAGCTGAAAGTGCTGTCAGTTAGCATCTCGCCAGAGAAACCTCCTCCGTGTGAATACCTCTGCAGGTTATGCAAATAGCTCAGTTTGGCCTGAACTTTTGGCTTCTCATTTTGGCTGAGCTAAAAACTAAGTCTGGAAGTCGGATGTACGCGTTTTAACATGGAGGTTTCGAACAACAGTATCAAGAGCCTTGCCGACCTGGCAATTTTCACCAAAGGGTAAATCTGCGTGCCAGAACAATCCTCCAGACACAGTTTATATCAGTGGCTAAATTCCCGCTGTAGGCAAGGCTCAAGACCTGTTCGTGTTACGGAACACTTAAGGGAGTGAGCCAAATTACTGTGCAAACAACGTTAGCATATCCCTGCCCCGTGGCATGTTCCTTGGGCTCAGCACCTTGTGTTAGTCAGTCGTAATAAGAATTCCATTTGCTGTTGTTCTGGGAGATGAAAATGCCCTTGCCTGACAGGAATACCTTGGGTTGCAAGTTCGTATTTCACAAACTCCTGCCTCGTTTGTTTGCTGTCACCCAGGTGAGCTGGTAGGGCTGCCTGTTTTTAAGATTGCCTTGTGCCTTCCACTGTAGGAGAGAGTCAGCTGCTCATAACTTTGTTGGTCTTTTAAATTTTGGATTAAAATATTCCATGTGCAATGTCTGCCTTTGATGTCTGCTTTTGGAAAATGTCAGCCAAGACTGTTCAGGTATTTTTGAAAAACAGGCGAGGGAAACATATCTTATTTTTCCCTTGTTAAAGAGCTCTGGTGACTGTCTCTTCGGATTTGTCTCATGCCCTCTCATCGTTTGGCTTTGCAAACTGAAATCTGGCAGATATCATTTGTGTCAAGCAGGTGCCTTCTGTTATCCCCGGGGTAATCTATAGCTGGCCAACTGATAACCTTCTGAAAATAAAGCCACTGTAGTACTGCATATAGTACCCTGTAGAGATGCCTTAGAATTTGGTACCCAAATCCATTGAATATTTGGTCCACCCTGTCTACAATCCGATCTAGGAAAAAGCAGGGATTTGTAAACTTAGAGAGCAAGAAAATTCTCTTATTGGCTCACTGGTCACAGGAAGAAAGAAGAGCAGAAAGTGGAAAGCAAGTTGTCTTAGTTATGGCAGAAAGACAGGGAGACAAATGTTTTCAAGGGTGGGAGATGGGGGCTGAAACACACATGGGGACAGAGGCACAGAACTGCCGGGGTGGTGAAGGGGTGTGTGAGTGGGGAGTTGAGGTCTATTGAGGAGGCAAAGCCTGGGGGGAGAAGTGGACTTAAGAGTTTAGGACAAGGTGCTAAAGACATAGAGACACAGCGCAACCAGCCTGAGGACCAAGAGGAGCATTTGCAGCAGTGAGATCTGAGCAGAGGACACTAATCTCCCTAGGTGTGTATGAGAGCAGCTCCTCGAGCAGATCACTTCAGCACAATCACATTCCTGCTCTGCATCATCTTTTTCTCTTCGGAGTATACTCACCAAGGGATACCAGCCTGCAAGGCTCAAAGCTAGCCCTTGCAAATATGCCCTGGAGACCGGAGCAGGTGTCCTCTGCAAGAGCTAATAATAAGTCAGGAGGTTGAACCGCTCTCCTATACCCATGCAAAAGGGTCTGAATCCAAAGGACTTTTGCTTTCCACCCCTTGGACTGAAAATCTAGAGGATATTAGATTTGCCTTCCAAAAATGTATTGGTGCATTTAGCCCACTTTCACTAAGGAGTTTACTGTGAGGTGGGCAAGGCTAACAAGACTGTTCTACCAACCAGTGGTTTAAAAAAACCTAACCAGCCTGTATTGATTTGCTAGGTTGCAAAGAAGAGAGAAGTAGCTAAACCCATTACTGCTTAAACCTGAAGTGGATGTTCCCTCTTTATTGTATTTATTCTTGACTCTACCACTGGAGTTTGACAGCCTATGCAGATTATTACGCAATGTGTATTTCACAAACCGGCACTGTCATTCCCAGAAATAACCACAATTAAACTCTGCAAAATACTTTGCTTTCTGATACGATCTCGCCCTAAGTATAGCAGCCAGCAGTTCACTTAAAATCTGTTTAAATCACAGGAAGATGGTGCATATTCTTGCTCTGGTTCTGTTTTGGGAAACACATCACTGATACTTTGATATAACTGCTTCAGGGTTTTATTCAGACATTTGATTAAGACCTTTATATATCATTGAATGGGCTTTGTACTCATATGTCATTAAGACTCAAAATAATGGGGCAGACGAGGAGAGCCTCTTACTTCTGTTACTTCAGAAGACTTGGCATCCTTCATAGTGATGCTCCAAAAAAGAGAAAACATGATAGTGATAAGTTCTGGTTTGATTTAAGTGTTTGGGGAGAAAAATTATTGGGATATAACAAAAAAACCCCCAAAACAGGAGGAGAAAAAATTAAAAATGTTTGTCTTGGAATAGACAGCAATCTTCTAAACATGCCACTAATTGACGTATCGCTAATCTCTGAATGCTGCAGTCTGTGTAAATGGTGTTTACAACAAGCACGTGGAGGTCATGGTGTTCACTGGAGGAATTAAAGGAGATACCATGATATTGAAAATTTCAGCCTTACATTAGTAATTTAAGTTGTAATTAACATCTAAAATGAATCAGGTAAAATGTTTTATATGATGATGCTGAAAATATAAAGGATTGTCTTAGAATAAAAGTCACCTTGGACTTAAAATACTGTAATTTTAACATACAGCATAAAAAGCTCTGGACTACTGTAATGTTTATCCAAATTTCTCTGAAGTTGAAGTTATTGATCCTGAGTGTGCAGCCTACACAGGTTACATGTGGATGGCACAGCCCAGTTTTTAACCTATGTTTTAACCTGTGTTAAATTTTCAGTCTGTATTGGTACTAAAAGGAGCCATAAAACATGCGGGAATGTAAGAAGCCTACACCAAGGGACCAGAGCAGAGGTGGTAAAGCATCCATATCTGCGCTGAGCTCCACGTGTGCTGTGCCCTTCAAGAACGCAACCCGCATTCCTCAAAAGAGGATGTTTAAAGCATCTTTTTTTTTTTTTTTTTCCAGAGAAATGCCGCATGCAGTTTCACTACAAGGCTGAGACACTAATTAGGATCTGCAGTTTCAAAACAATCTCTTCCATGAAATATTTCTCTTCTTTCTCTATAGTCCAAGCTTGCAAACAAAGAGGATTTTCTGGCTTCTCACCAATAAAAAGCTAATTGTAGACAGCTTGATATTGTCTGCCAATAATCTGATCAGCTGACTCCTAGTTCCCGGACAACCTTAATGGGATGAAAAGGGACTATCAGAATGACAGTACAACTTTCCAGCCAGTGGCTCTCATTTATTCCTCTCCAGGTACCAAAAAGGACTAAATATGCCCGTATGTTTCTGCTTGCAGGGAAACGCGTGGAAAATTAAAATCCAAACTGTATGACAGGTTGTCTCTCTCTGTAGGGAGGGATTAATGCTAAATGAGGTGTGGATCCACAAATGTTTGGAGAGCCCAAAGACAGCCACCTCTTCCAAGCCGCGTTCCCCTTCTTCCCATTCTGCCTCCTTGGCCATGCCTTTGTCCCAGTACATAGCATGGTATCCTTCAGTTCCCTGCTGCTCTTGCATCCTTCATACCTCTTCCAGAAGAAAGACCCTGACTTCACAGTTCCAATTAGCTTTTCTGGGAGAGACAGACAGTAGTAGTGACTGAAGTATGCTGATGCTTCCACCATCGCGCACGTTAGGAGGCATCTAGCCGTTCTCAAAGGAGCTGCTGAGCCCATGGGTCAGGCTTTGTGTGGCTGGCAGCCCACCCTAGGACTCTGCCTATTGCCATGCCTTGGAGTGCACAGGGCTGATAACAAGGAGATAAGTAACAGCTAATGTGAGCTGTCAGAACAAATCAGTTTAACTTCAGTCTGTGATAGGGTGATCAATCTTGAAGATAAAGGAGAAACAGTAGATGTTACATATCTTGGCTTTTACACTAGTCAAATGACAAACTCTAGTGACATTTTCTTAAGCAAATTTAAGAACAGTCTAAATGAATAGACTTAACTCTATTAACAAACTAAAAGACAATACTAAGTAGGGTTCTGCGCTGATCTGTCCGAGGCCCCATGATTTTTGGTATTCGTCAATAAAGACCTAAATGACAGACTGCCTCATCAATTTGCAGATGACACCAAGATGTGAGGAGCTGGTTTATGTTGGAAGACAGGGGTAGAATTCCAAAGGATCTCCACAAACTGGTGGTGTCTTGATTAAAAGGGGATGCAATTTGACAGGGGGAAGTGACATGTCTGGGACATGTCTTACTAATACCCTTGAACCATGCATGGGTATGGATAGAAGACTCTTGAATTGCTGTTCAGCTCTGCAGTCCCATTATTGATCGTCCTGTTAACAGAGCATGAACGGTCGGTCCCCAGTTCTCCTTGATGGCTGCCATTTAGTGCTAATTCCTATCAGAAGGTCCTGCTGGAAGATGTCAAAGCAACATCCTAGCCAGACATGTGAGTATGTAAGCACTTAAGTAAGAGCAGGCATGAATGATTTCTGCCTTTGCTGTGTGTTTATGTTCCCATATTTCAGACTTCTCTAATTTTCAAGAGCACAGTTCTTTAGAAGTGTTCGTTATTTCTAAATGATTCTTAGGCTACTTTAAGGCAAGTCCGTGGTGATTTATGCTTCTTTTTTTTGGTCACAAATCCAGTGATATAATACTGCAGTTTTCCTTCAAAGGGCCAAAGCTTTGAGAAGCAAGGAATTTCAGCAAACTTTTCACCTGATCCTCATACCTTCTGTTTTGAAAGAGTATTTTGACGTACTGGTTCCTGTAGCTACTGGGCCTTCACAGCCAAACCAGAGGCTTACTGAAAATGCTTAGCTTTGGTAATATTGAAGAAGTAATTAAAACCTAGATGTCAAGCAAACAAGAATTGTTTTCTGAAGCCAAAATCTGCCCCCGTCTGTGTACAGCAAATCTTCTACCAAAATAAAGAGTTTAAGGTGGAGATGATCTTCATATTGCAACTTCCAATCTCCATGCCTTTGATTTTCCCAGCTGGGAGAGGTAGGAGCGAAGTCCTAGCAAAGCACTGGAAGAGCAAGAGCTTCAGTCAGCTTTTAACTACTAGATCATTTTGATTCTATAATATCCATAAATACTAGCTCTTCCTGCAGCTACCTCAGAAGAGATGGAAGTCCGTTCTGTTTATTTTTGCTAAGGCTGTTATTGTTGATCTGCCAGGTTAAATCCCCTGGAGTTTTCCTCCTCTCTGACTTTATATTTACTTTTGAGAGGCTGAAGGAGTTGGGGCTGTTCAGCCTGGAGAAGAGAAGGCTCCGGGGAGATCTTATTACGGCCTTCCAGTACCTAAAGGGGGCCTACAGGAGAGCTGGGGAAGGACATTTTACTAGGGCATGTAGTGACAGGACAAGGGGGAATGGCTTCAAACTGGAAGAGGGCAGGTTTAGATTGAACATTAGGAAGAAGTTTTTCACTTTGAGGGTGGTGAGGCACTGGAACAGGTTGCCCCGAGAGGCTGTTGAGGCCCCATCCCTGGAGGTGTTCAAGGCCAGGCTGGACGTGGCCTTGGGCAACCTGGTCTAGTGGGTGGTGTCCCTGCCTGTAGCAGGGGGGTTGGAACTCGATGATCTTCAAGGTCCTTTCCAACCTAAACCATTCTATGATTCTATGATTCTATCTAGTAATCTTTGACCTGTCTTTATCTTTTAAAATCAGTACTCATCTAGTACAGTTTAGTCCCGTCAATATGACTTTAGATATGTTTGGCCTTCAGATCTACTGTTCCAGTTGCTATTTATTCTACCACCTCTTCCTTACTGTTTGCCTTTGTTCATCTTGTGTGGCTTTACTTTCTCACTGTGGCACCTTCTCTACCTTTCCTCCCTTTCCTCCTCTGGCCTCCTGTTGCTATTGACACCCACTGGAGGAATCTGGTCTCCTGAGTCGTTTTCACAAGGAAAAAGTACATAGAATTTTATCAGAGATCAGCAACATCAGATGGTGACAACCATCTGGTAACTGCCTGCAGTTCAACAGCAGCCCAAGTCTAACAAGTGACGTCAAATATTTTATGATTCTTACCAGAGTATACTACACCATGAAATTAAGGTCTTCATGGAATTTCATGGAATTATGGTTTTTTTTTAGACACATCTGAGACAAGGAGGGGATTTCTGTAAGTAGGAAGACGCTTTGGAGGAAGTGATGGATTTCAAGCTGCCTTCTCTACTGAAGGGTAAAGCATCCTTTGCTCACAGTGGTTCAAACAACTGACAGAAGCACTGTGAAATGCAGCTGGAACAGCTTGAAGGCTCTCAAATGAAGTCACTGACAGTTGTGCGTACCACGACTGCCTCAAGTGTGGCTTACTGCAGCATGTTCAATTTGAGATGAAAGCTAACGCTTTATCCTGTACCACAAACAGGGCAGGATGACGTGGCTGTGTAACATCTGTGTGCTGTGCCCTGTGGTGGCTCACAGTTCACCTCCCAGGACACGTGAAAGAGCTGACAATTGCAGAGTCCGCTAAGGGCTGGAGAGCAGACTGTCTGTGGGGCCACCTCCCTGTGTACTCGTGCCATGTATAATTGATAGGGACTGAAAATGCTTTTGTTTTTAACTTGAACTCTCCCTAGCTGAAAAGACTCATCTGGCAAGATGGAGAGGTCAAATGGGGAGGAACGTTTCCTTCATTAAAATAATAACCCATGCACGTGTTCTATCCAGCTCCAGTGTAGCCCAAAGCCTTTCCATTCTAATGATGTTTTGAAACAGAGAGAAACCTTTACGGCCTCTGTGGGAGGGACGGAGAGGAGAACAACTGACAGAACCAAAGAGGCTGACGGTGCCCGAGTCAACTGGTTTCTAACTAATTGCAGAGAGGTAGGTATAAAACAAAGCTCTTGAAACCTTATTTTCCTTAAAAAGCACTAAAACTTACACAGAAGCATAGTTTCTCAGCAACAGAGCCAACTAACCCTGGCTGTGTCAGGCTGTGCCACCTGGCTGTGCTTTCACAGATGGCGTAAAGTAAGCTTAAGTGTCACCCTTTCATGTATTCGGGCCTCTGGTGTCCTTGCCTCCTCCCTGCTCTCCATTTATACCATATAAACTTAGTACCATTGAGACATCTGTCCCTCCATCAAATCTAGCTGGCCAACAGGTTTGAAAGTTATTAAGAGAGGACTGACCGGCAGACCACAGAAAACGTACTTGATTATGACTCATTTCCTTTGGAAATCAGGCTGAAAACGAATAAACTACAGACCAGAGTATATTATTTGCTTGAGAAAGTCAGGGTTTCAAGCGTGCAGGAGCACATAAACCAGCCCTCTAATAATAGGTCTACTCTTTGATATAAGCTGTGGCAAAGCGCTCCAGGTAAAGATCTCGGATCCTTCCCAAACCCCACATGAACCCCGTCTGTGCAATGCATTGCTGGCAGTGGAGGAATGAGGCAGGAGCGCGTGTCTGATTTGGAGCACGCAGAGGGTAACTTCCACCCCAAGTACGGAGCTTGTTTTAAGGCACCAGGAACACCCAAATCATTGTACCGGATCAGGCCAGTAATACAATTCTCTGTCTTGACTGTGCCTTTTTGGTTAAGCTAGAGAAGATGGAGATACAGTATAAGAATTATGTGGTAGCTAAAGAAGCTGAAATGGGTTCTGCTGATGAGCATATTGGTCTGCAAATAGAGATCAGTAGCAGAATACCTCAGGAATTAATTTCAGAATTGAGCTTGTTTAGTGTTTTTGTTAACGCCCTGATGTAAAAGTGCCCTACTGACAGCATGAAGTTGGAAGGTACTGTTAAAAGGGATGAGGATGACAATGTCACTTAAAAAGAACTACCTGACCCAGTGGACAGCAGTAAATTTGTTTGGGATGGAAGTCGATAATACAAAATTTAAGACCATACTCTTTGGGACTATTAGGAATTTCTGGTAGAATTTGTGAGCTCATGAGCTGGAAACAACCAAAGAGGAAAAGGATGTGAATATGCTGGCTGATCACAGGATGACTGAGTCATTTATGTGACATGGCCATGGACAGGGAAATGAAAATCTCAGTGCAGTTTATTCATAAATCCAAACCAGTTAGCAGTGGTTCTCAAGCATGAAAATGTAATATTTACTTTACAGTTTTTATCCTATTTAATACAGCACTGAATGTTCTGATTAGTTATGTGTCTAAGCCTTCTTTTCTAACCTTATTAGGTTCTTTAACTCCATGATACCTTCTGGCACTGTTCTCCAAGTTAATCAGCCCTGAGTTTTAAAAAATATTTTGTATTAATCTATTAATTTAATTTACCCCCCTACCCCATGAGCAAAGCTCCTGAGCTGCCTCAGTTTGAGCTCAGTTTGAGTTAGAGAATGTATAAAGGAAAATGAATACATTTTCTTTGTATTTCTATATAGGTGAGGATCTTACGCTGCTCTGGTTTCCTTGCAACTTGAAGGCACTACTGTGTCTTAAGCAATTAATCACTGCAAAGCATTTAAGAGGATAGTAATCTGGGATTTGAATTATGGTAGCATTAAAAAAATACGGTGACTGAAGAAGTTGAGGCTTAACTTTGCACCAGACTGTTTGATGAGAGAATCATTGCTACAGACATGGGGCAGAGATTCTGATTTGAATCTTTTTGAAGCATTAGGCAAGAAAAAAAGGTGCCTTTGCAGAGCAATGGCTAGGGCTGACTTATGATGGTTTTCCAGAGCATCATAACAGGCTCCTTCCCTGATCATTCTGCTTCTGCAAGATCAACTGGGTGGGGTGATGACCTCCCCAGGCAGGTCCTGTTCGGGGGAGGCTACGGCCATTCTGTGGGGCATGTTTATTCTCTGAAAGAGTGGATGAAACATAAATCTCTCTGCCCTCTTCCTCTCTGGGAGCAGGAGTGGAGCATGGGAATGTGAATTCTTACAGCTTCTTCCCTGCAGTTGGTTGAAAGATCGTTCTTTATATCACAAAGATGCTTTTCGTATCAGGGTGAATTTGTGGATTAGATGGTGACTGTAGGGATAGCACAGCACACCGGAGGTAGATGTTTGTTAGTCACATCAGCCCAGAAACAGCCAAAGGAAGCACTACAAGTCTGACATAAATTTTCAAGTCCCAGACACTTCCTCTGCTTTTAATTTGCTTCCAGGAGTAAATTTCCTCTCCCACACACCACACTGGGGAATGTGCAGGACAAAGATACCCCACTGCTTGTTTTGTATTCTCCCCTCCATCTTCATGATGGAGATATCATGAAGATATCAGTAAACAGTTCTGTTGCCTGGAGTCAAGAGCTAAGTCTTTCAAGTTGGAAAAGACCTAAGATAAGCAGCATCCAACTTGGCTGATCTGAAATCAGCCTTTGCATGTTAGGTGAAGCCTTTACAGATGCATCAGACAGGTAGCAAATTTCCACCATTGCCTGATTAGGTTCTACCAAGAGGGCCCTGAAACCTCTTGCTTTACAGAATAAGGTGACTTATAGAAAGGTAGATACCTCACTTGAGTTTCCTCAGGTAGGAAATGAGTTGTTTAGATGTCCCTGATGTGGCCAGGCCAGAGTGACACCAGAGGCGTGAAAACTGACAGTTGTAATCAGAGCATCACAGGAGCTTTGGAATCAAAATTTGAGGAACGCTAGTTTGGTGGCTCTTTGCTGGCTGACCCAGCTGCTCCTTTCCAGCAGCTCCCAGGCAACCAGATCGACGGCCAGATTAGCAGAGTTTTGCTGCCTGCCACTCTGATACGAAAGGAGTTGCTGCTGCCACCCATGCAGAACAATCTACATGACAGCCCCCGAAACTGGCAGCAAGTAAATGCAATGGGCAGTGCTTCTACTAAAGAAAGAAGGGAATCCTGAGCAGCAGCTAGAAAAGTATTTGCTTTAGTAGGGCAGGGATTTGGCTTGTCAAATGTGGATGTATCGGAGAAGGAAAAGTGCTGTAGCCTTGCAACCAATGATCAGTGTCCTGCATCCTGAAAGGCTTACACAGCAACTTAAGGACGGTTGTTCTCTCCACCTAGGGACACGTACAGAGTCGCAGTTCCTGTCTTGTTGATGGGACATATGAGTGAACAGGACTGAGATGGCATGATAAAGTCAGGAGCTTGGGACACAGAACTTGTCAGGCAATTCTAGCGGGAGGTGTCCCTGCCCATGGCAGGGGGGTTGGAACTCGATGATCTTCAAGGTCCCTTCCAACCTAAACCATTCTATGATTCTGTGAATTCTGGGCTTTTTGGCAAGCAGATCGCCAATTGCTAGTGTTGCAAACAGCACGAGACTGCTTTTTCCCCTGACTCCTGGTGAGAGGCTGATGTGGAACCATTCTGGGGTGGTGATTTACACAGCCTAGGGCTTTAGAGATGAGGACATGCTGCTGTGACAGGCAAAGTTGTGATCATGGCTACACAGGACAGGCATGTGTGAAAATTCATGACCCCGATCAGAAGAGTTGGTAATCTATAAAGATGAATGACAAAGGGTGTGAAGATATGAAATATAGTCATATGCTTGCATAGTACACACTGTTCTGGAGAGGTGCTCCTCCTTATTACACATAAATAGGTAACCAGCACCAAATGATGGGCTTCCTGTAGGTGTCATAGCAGAGATGGGCCTTGAGGAGAGCCAGGAAGGGAGAGAAGGTCCAGCCCGAACTAATACACCGCAGGTAAAATCAGCTCAAAAGAATCAGGTGCACCAAGGTGCTGTGGGGCAGAGTATGAGAACAAAGGGGATGAGAGGACCTCACTGGCAGAACAGAGATGGGGGAAGCCTGGAAAGGGACAAAGCTTTGTCTGGGAGGTAAAAAAGTCTGACATGGCTGCACTGCAACTGGGAAAGTGAGTAGAGAAATTCAAAGGGGGAAAGGCGGACTGCGTAAGCAGCCCCGAGTCCTGAGCTGAGAAACGTGATGGGAGAACTGGGTACACAGGACAAAGCCAAGGAGAAGCAGATGGTGCTATCCAGCCTATGAGCCTCAGGGTGATGGCATGTCAAGAATTTCGGAGACTGGGGAGAATGGAGTGGATTTTGAAGTAAAGATCATGACATTAGCTATTGCCTATGGATAGTAACAGATGAGCTTTGGCACGTCAAGCTATGACAGCTAAAGATCATTGCTCCCAGCTGTCGCTTCTGCCATGGGTTATCACAGACAGAAAACGTGACTGTGCCTAATTCATCTCCATGAATTGTCTTAGTATTGTTTCTAGCAGTGTCCTAAACTCCAAATAGCTATACTGAGACCAACTGCCTACCCCAACCCCACTTTCAATGGCTGCCAAAGCCTAGGCAAGCATGTAAGAACAGGGCAAGCTAGTGTC
Source organism: Anarhynchus alexandrinus (assembly GCA_008711295.1). NCBI lineage: Eukaryota > Metazoa > Chordata > Aves > Charadriiformes > Charadriidae > Anarhynchus > Anarhynchus alexandrinus. The sequence goes on from VUYV01000124.1 coordinate 2,096,167, forward strand.
ATACCACCACCTTCCAGCCTCACACAAGTGAGTGTGCCTCAGCTGAAGCTACCTTCAGCAATTCCAGCAAACCGCACTGACTCCACAACCTTTGTCAAAGAGAACAGAATAGTAACGCTCCACACCACCACAAGAAGATTTACCTGCATTCATCGATCAATGTCCTAAGCTTACTGTTTCCCATCCAAGACGCAGTGTAGGAACGAGCAAAGATTCCTGAGAAGCCATTAGTCACAACTTTCTAGTTAATGATAGTTAATATTGACTCTTTTTCAAAGCATTTTTAACCCTCAGTATTAGTCACTGGTATGGTGGCCTGAGTAAGATGAAAACAAGATTAATAAACAGTTGTCTTCCTTCTATATCAGTTTTTCATCCATGAAGTGAGAGAACAAAGAAGAAAATAAATAGCCAATAAATTTTCTCAAAACTTCATTTGTATTTTCTCCCTTTCTTCATTTTGTTTCCTCAGTTTTACAGTCCTTTGCATGTTATTTTCTGTGAGATGGCACAATGTCAAGAAGAAACTGAGACCTGGCAACATTTAGACCTCCCCTTTTATTTATACCATTAACTTTTATTGGTGATTTCCTCACAGCAACCTCCTTTATCGGATGTGCATTAGAGCTCCTCCTAAAATCCAAATGTGAAAATTTCTGATGAGCCTCCACTCTTGGAGCATCAGTTGCACTGCTCAGAGGACACTGATGAGGAAGTGGGGATGTGCTGCTGAAATGATAAGCACTTCTAGGAGAAAGGCTGAAGAAACAGGTCTGGAGTTGGGTTAGAAATTTCTGGGTCTGAGCCTAAGTGAACAGGAGGAAGAGAAGAATGCTCCACCTGCTGAACCATGCAGCAGTGGCCCAGCTCCCAGAAAAGGAGGTAACCATGGAGCTCATGGGTGTATTTAGCAATAGACTGGGAACCAGCTTTGATTTTGACACTAAGTTTTATTGAACCAGCTGAACCATCTTCAGCACAGCACTGATGGAAACCTGCGGAGGTGTAAGAGGCTGTGACTCATTGTGGGACTTTTGCTGGAGGAAGCTCCAGGACAGCATTTCAGAAGAGGATGGAGTAAAGCTGGCAGGACATGCTACTACACAGAACTCTCAGAAAACATACCAGTGTTCTCAAGGTGGAGAACAACCAGTACTCTTCAGGTAAACAAATTAACCACCACTCTCTTCTTGAGGAAGCTTTTTGATTTTTGGTATCTCCTGCTTCATCTCCCATGGTAAGCTGTAGCTCGACTTGGATGGATCTCAGCTCACCAAGACTGCAGCTCCTTGCTTGGGGCAGTCTGGCAAGGGGCTCTATACCTTCCCAATAATCTTGCTTTCAGGCAAATGGTGACAAGGTCATCTGGGACAGGCTTTTCCTCATGCAAAGGGAAATAAACATGTGGTAGAAGTCGCTGCAAAAAAACCTCCACTGGAGCCCCAAGTTTTGAAAAGGGTTGGGAAGAATAGTGATATATAGAGAGGAAAATGCATCTCCTGCCTCAGCAAGAGAGATGCTGTCAGACGTGTCACTTAAACCAAGTTTGGAGGCAGCTTGCCATCCTTGCTCTTCCTCCCTCCCGCCTCCCCCAGCATCTGGATGTATTTCCATCCCATCCTCTCAACGCACAAGAAACTCCTCCCTGCACAAGGAAAATTTTGTCCTCCAAAATAAAAGGGAATAGGTAAATACCGAGTCTTTCTAAAGAGTAATTCACGACAATGGCTTCAAATTCCACTTTTTTCTTAAATCCATGCCAGGCTTCAGGCCTATTACTAAAAAACCCTACACATAGTCATCTGTGTTTATTCTCTGCTGCAATTGCACCTACCTTTAAAACAAGATAGTCCCCTGCACTCTGGCTGGGTAGACGTATCTAAACCAAGAGTGTCGGGAAACTCCCACCTCCATCAGTGAAAGTGCAGACCACATCCTGCTCTCTTTGCTGCTGTCTCTCTTTCCCCTTGCATGGCATCCTTACAGAGGGTGTTTTTTGTTGATGCAGCACATAAAAAAAGCTTCGCATCAAGCAACAATCCAAGGCTGCTTTAACACCCACAGCACCATGTGTCCTGGTAGAGCCTGTACTTGTTAACGGCTATATACTGGGATGGGATTTTAGCAGAGACTCCTTGTGAGGAGTCCTAGTGGGTGGTCAGTGGAGACAAGTTTTACCAGCTTTTCTCATGTTTAGTCATATTTTTACTTGGATTAAGTATTATAAGTATTTTCACTTGGATTTCTCAGCGGGACTACTCACCAATGTCCGTGCAACTGGTGACGGCTGGGAGTTGTACCCACAGCCCGGTCTGGAGCCTGAGGGTCCTAGGAGGTTCCTACACTGCTGGATTTGCCGTGTTTTGTGGGACTGTCGCTATGACCTTCGCATAGTCATGAGTGGTACTGGTGCAGGGTTCTACCAGTGTAGGAGGCCAAACCTCATTATCCAGGCTGAGATGTATCTTGGGTGGCTACATTTTGTAATACTCTGTGTAGGTATGTGTGTCCTCCTGCCCAGACTCCTTTACTAAACATACTTGAACAGGCATATAAATGCATTACACCTAATTTATATTCATGTAATTAACAAAGCCTTCCTGTCCTCCCAAGAGGTCATAAACACAGGGGGACAAGCTGAGGTTCAAAGAATGAAAAGATTTGGTGAAGATAATACAACTGGTTAACGCAGAGAGGGAGGACTAGAAACCCAGATCCCCCAGTGCCACTCCTCATCCCCGGTTCTCTCTCTGGTTCCGTTTCTCCTGCCAGGATTAGCTCCAGCATTTTTGCGTGCTTAGGAAAACCAACAAAGGTTTGCTTATCGCACTGCAACATTCCCTCACCAGAGCAGCTTAAAACTATGCTTACCCTTAGCTTTTTGCTGCTTTGGAAAGACTAGGACTTGTTTCTTCTCTGCAGAGCAGACATAGCCCTTTTGACCCTGTAAACTTCTAGGCAGTAATGCTGGAATACAACGATCATTGCATTTAATGAGAGTAACGGTTGCATTTGTAGTAGGTAAATGGTCCCTACCTGCATGCAGTACACAAAGCATTTAAGCTGCTTCTAGATCAAAGATGTTACAGGAGTGGAAAGGAGACTGCGACCTGAGGGATATTTGGCCAGTTTGCTTTTCCGCAGGCGTTCTTCATACATTCATCTTTTTTTTTTAAAAGAACACAAACCACTGACTTGGGGGAAACTCAGTTGAATGCATCATCAGGATGAGATCGTGGTCCCTGTTCTTTATTTTTCAATAGGGCTGAGAGAGGCAAAAAGAGGTCAAGTGACTTCCTCAAGGTCAGAGCCCGTCAGTGAGTCATAAAGAAAGGACTGTTCGCCTTACAGCCCTGCATTCATTCCGCGGGGCTCTCTGCTGTTGGGAGGCTTTTTCTTTGCCTACCCTAGCAATTTCTGGGAGCCTTGACCATGCTGCTGCTCTTGCATCTGGTGACATTTATCAAAGAAGAGACTTGTGGTAAAAGGAAGGGGTATCAGCGGGTCCATGGAAGATCTGGATTTGGCAGATGTGAGGGGGAGTCCCTTTAAGGCAAAACTTTTGGAGCTAAAACTGAAGCCCAGCTCGTAGCTTAGTGAAAGACATGTGAGCAACACAGCCAATGGAAAGCGGTGAAAATCCTAGTCCCATTTAAAATACCAAAAGAAAACCCCACAAGAATTTAAAAACCAGCAGATTTGGGACCCTTTGAAACAGGCTAAATAGTTTAGGTTGTGGGGGTGCCACACAGCTCCGCAACAGGGAACTTTAGAAAACACACCTAATTTTGTGGGGCGCTGATTAAATACAAGAGTTGGCCACCCCACCTCAGAGTATGAGAATTGCCTGTTAAAGGTGCTCCACAAAAAAGGCAGAGCTAAACAAGAATCTGTGCGCGCATTTGTACCTACATTTACATTCTGCAAGGCAATACAGGCACTGACAACAGTTTAGTGTTTGCCCACATGTTATTACTCATGTAACCAGTCAAATTAAAAAAAAAAACAACACCTAACCCCAGCCTTCACCCATGAGATTGCCCAAAATCCCCTTTGGGTGTATATTTCTCACCTGCTTATTTGGCTAAGTGCATATTTATCTATAGTTGATGGTCTCCCCTGACTGGTATGCTGCATCTAAACAAGTAATTGTGTGTGTGTGCATCTATATTTGTGATGCAAAACATCTCTGACAGGTGGATGTGTGGTGGCCACATGAAAAATGACAGCGCAAAAGCAAGGTGGGCTTCTTAAATGCTAAGCTTAGAGAGGAAGCGGAGGTGCTAAAAGAACTTGATAATAAGGACACTCAGATGACAGCTGCTAGTGCTACTGGGTATACATCAGAGCTAAGTGAAAAACTGCTGTCTCTAGAATTAAGATGTACTGCTGTTATGCTCTCTGCACTATGCAGATTTATGTATCTTAAAAACAGCTCTAGGCACCCGTTCAGCGCTCAGAAGCAAAGCTCCCTGCATCTCCTCTGCTCCCCATGTCAGATAACACAGACTTCAACTCCAACAGTATGTGCTGGTGCCTCTGCTGGAGCCCGCTGTGTAAAGAAACCGGTGGCTTCTGCTGCACCACACTTAGAAAATAAAGTCCCACTGCTGCACCTCTTCCAGTTGCTATTAGAAAGGTATACTAATTATTGCGACAGTTCTGGGGAAAGTCCCTCCCCGGTCTTCCCTTCAGACACGAATTCACAGATCCTCCTGCTAGAACGGGAGCTCTGGGACTGGGGTAGGAGTAGCAACACTGCCATTCCAGTTCAGCTACACACTCCCCTCTCCAACACGCACGGCGTTTCTCTAAAATTGCTTGCAGACAGCCCAGCAGACACACACGAAGCTACGCATTTCCGAGACAAATGCTGCTCTTTGCGTGCCATCTACTGAAAACACGTGACAACCGGCTGTGCAAAATGACACCTTGACCTGCTGTGAGGTTATCCCAGGAAAAGCACTGCTTGCAACTCCAGGGTTAATTATACTTATCTCCTCCTGTGTTCACACTGGTTAAATTTAGGAAAAAATCTGTTCAAATCTGGGTTAAAGACGGAGCACATTTCTCACACTGATTGCTACTGCTGACAAGATCAAATACAACCAACAGTGAAAAAAATCCCCACAAAAATGCAAAACAGTAAATAAATGAGCTGGACAATGACCGTTGGGCAGGACAACTCTGTCAGCAGGAGCGGACACATTTCTAGCAAGTGGAACTTGTGCATTCAGCAGAAAGCGCCACAGAAGCAAATCCCATCCCTCCCTCCCACTTCATTTACCTTCTACCTACCACGTCTAATTTGTATCTAGCAGAGATATTTCCTGTGAGTACTTTTTCAAGCCCAGGAACTCGCCAAGCTATATTGTTCAGAGGATTATGGGCTCTTTGTATAACCCTGCCAATCTCAATGATCCTTGCCAAATACAATGGATTTTAATAAACCTGTGAACAGAAATTTGGAGAGAGACAAAATTACAGCTGTGCAATTATGGTACCGCTCTGGAATCTAACCTGCCTCTCCCTCTATGCGATTTCAACAGGCTTTTGAAGTAAGAGTATTCGAAAACATGATTAAAGGGGGCTAAATTGTGCCCCCCATTACATCCCCAAAGGCATATCGAGTATAACAGATTGGCATGGATTTAAGACAAGAGAAGATTCTGGCTTGGTGTTTCAAACCATTTGCTTTATCCTGCATCTCTTTTAGCACTAGACAACAGGAAACAAAGCTAACCAACTCTGTCTAGAAAGCCAAAAGCCAAGTGATGGTGAGAGCTGACATACTAAGGTCCTGATTTTTGCCATTTCCCCCCCAAGAATATAAAGGCTTCATCCCTCTGGAAAACAGCAGAGCTTTATTAATGTTGTCATTCTGTGCACCTTGTTCAGGTTATGAACACTTACTTCCCTGTATGTACCTACGCACAAGTTTTTTGTTTTAGAGATGCTTTCAGGCTGGGAAAGAAAAAAAATCCATGTGCTCCTAGGGACCAAAAATAACCTCTGATCCTGCAGTTCTTGCCTGGGTAAAGCTCCTTGTAGTCAACAGGAGTTCTGTCTCTGTAAGGACTTCAGAATTCGACTACAAAGTAGTTAAACCCCCCACCCCTTCCCCTCCATCTTCCTGCAGCACTTCCAAACAGATGGCAGGGAGCAAAGGGAGCGATGATCAAATGTCTACTGACCACAGCGGCGGCGGGCGGCTACCGAAAAGCCAGCACTACATTTGCTTTCAACTTTCATTGCTAAGAGGCCACAAAAAATTCTTTTTATATCTAGTACTATTTGGAGCTATTGCAGCAGCGCCCAAACCCTTCCCCTTCCTTACATCAAACGTGGTGGAAGGAGTCTCTCTCTCTCTCTCTCTCTCTCTGTAATACTGTTAATTACAGGCACCAGAACTGGAGCTGTGGTGAAGGGACTGAAGGGCACCTCGGGCTGAGGGAAAAACGCAGCATCCGCAACCTCGGCCGGTTCGCCAGCCGCCTATTTCTCTTAAGTCTGAGCATCCCACGTCCGCACCGCTGCCTTCATCACCCGTCTCCCGCGGGAAGGGGACACGGGGATTGACCGGTGGCGGCCGGAGCGGCCCCGGGGAAGGGCTGGGGGAGTACGGGGCTGCCGAGGAACCCGAGCCCAAGGAGCGGCCTGGCCCTGCGCCCCCTCCCCAGCGCTCCCCGAGGCAGCCCGGGCACCGAGCCGCGCACCGGCAGCGCTCCAGTGCCAACCGCGGGAGCAGAAATAAAAATGGATGACAGGGGAAGGAGAGGAGACGGAACGGGCAGCGGAGCGGGTTCTGCGGCGGGGAAAGGGGAAAGGGGGGAGGTGTGCGCGGCGAAGGTGAGGTGGTGGTGGGGTGACTTGGGGAGGGGGACGGGGGGCACACACGGACACACACCCCGCCGCCCCCACGCCCCGCTGACCTGCCAGGCTGTTGTAGCAGTCAACCTCGATGGCCTCCACCGCCTGCCGCTGCTCCTCGCTGAGCCCGCCGGCGGCGGCGGTGGCGGCGGTGGTGGTGGCGGCGGCGGCGGTGGTGGCGGTGGCGGCGGCGGCGG
>VUYV01000124.1:2103586-2124490 GCA_008711295.1 Anarhynchus alexandrinus
GCCCCCCGCACCGCCGCGACCCCCTCTCCCCCGCCCCGCCGAGCGCCCGGGGGCGGCGAGGACGCGGCGCGGTGATGCCCGGGCTCCGCTCTTCGCTCTCCGCGCCGGCCCGGCGAGGGGCGAGTGCGTGCTCGGCCCCTCCGCTCCCCAAACCGGTCGTCCCCGCAGACGGGGCTCCCTCCAGCCCCGGGTAGCCGAGTCCCTTCCCCTTCTGCGCCTTAGGGTCTCAGGCTGGCACCCCATCTTCCTCTCTTCCTTTCCCCTCCTCACCCCAATTTCCCTTCCCCCTTGCCTCTCCCGGATCCCACCACTACCTCCACCTGCTCACGGACCCTCAAGAGGTGTTTTGGTGTCTGTACGCCATGTCGCTGGGCAAACAAGCACCAGGCAAACAAGCCTGCTGTGTCCTCTGCATCAGGACAGCAAAAGCGAAGGCCCGGCAACTGCCCTGCCACCAGCCACTCGGGGACTTTGATTTTCCTAAATCAGGTTTTCCCGTGTGTTGTTGAAAAATGGGTCGATGCTCACCGATGCCCGGGTTTGGGGGTACCAGCGGGGAGTGGCTCTCCTCTTGCAGACAAACAGCAGAACTGCTGTCAGCACCAGGCTTCGCTCTGTTAGGCCAAACACCATGTCTGCAGTGTGTATTAGAGCAGTTTGACGTATTTTGGGTGCATTGTTGTGCCAAGATATTTTGTAGGTTGTACCTCATGCTTAAAAATTGAAGGATGGATGAAAATATAGTGAGATTTCTTTTTCTCAGTAACATTTTGGGAGGTGTCTTTTCATTACCCATGTAACTTTTACATGGTAAAGCTGCAGCTGTGGCACAATATGTTCAAGCTTCTCTCTGCAACCGGGAGGACATTTTAAAATGTAGACTTGAGTATCTCGTTGAGATATGTCCAGCCTAGCATGATGGCATGTGGTGGTGCAGTGCTGGGCAAACTGGGATAGCTGTGCAGCGCAGCTCTATGTATTAATGCAGGTCTGGAACTGGTGCCTGGGCAATTCCTTGTTAGCAGGGCTAATAAGTTGGGCTTTATGCATCGGTAATGTGAGTTCGCTGCTGGTAGACTTCTGGGCCTTGCTGAGGTTGTGGTCACGGTGTGGCACAGACGTACGTCTACTCACTTGAATCCAAGAGCCAGAGCCTCAAGGAGAAGCAAATAGCATCATAATTGTGATAGAAGTATAATTTTGAAAATACTTGCATGAGAAAAATTAGAGCTAAGATATTCAGCAATGATTACAGGATTTCAAATGCTTTGATATCCAGGTGCCCCACTAGACACATCATCACAAAATCTTACTTTATGAAAATGGATGCTCAGCATTTTCAGGTACCTCAAGCCAAGAATAAGATAAATTACTTACAAATCTTTCTAAAAGTACGCGTGATCTAGAATCGGGAAAGCCTGGGGTGCAGGTGTGGTGGGTATTAGTCACAGTAGCTGGAGTGGAATTGATGTGTGGAACCTAAAAATTAAGGAAGAAAAATTCCTGCTGGGTCATTTTTTAATCTGTCTGTTAGTCATATTGCACAAAATAAGTTTAAGTAACTTCCGAGGTTTTTTCATACCGGTATTGATTGCTGTTCAGGAGAAGTCACAAGGACAATGTATGTCTCCTGTGCTGGAACACTGACTTTGCCAGAGGAAAGGAGATTGCCACAGAGGTTTAATGCCTCAGATCTGAGTGGCTGCAGAAGCAATCGAAGAAAGGACTGGTTTCTTGGAGGGTGGTGCAGCAAAGTGACATTGGGACTTGATGTTGCTTCCCCCTTTCAGAGTTTGCCTGAGCCCATGGACATACCTGGTATAGGGGGAACTGAGACACGGGTGACTTTTCCTTCTCTCCCCCTCTGTGCATTAGCCTTAAGGAAGTCTCTGAGATTTCTTCCTTTGGTTACTGGTCAACAGTGGATGCCTGAAACAAGCTATGCAATGCTGAAGTTTTCTTACAGAAGAGTCTGGCAGTGGTCACTGCCAATCTGGGTGCAGGTATGGTCAGAAAAAGTCCCAAAATATTGAAAGACCTGGGTGCTTCTCACATTATGAACTATACTGAATATACCAGACTGTGGCTCAGTCCCGAATATTTCCTAAGCACCCCAGTGAGTTTTCCATCTTGTAGTTCTTCCAGAAATGTCCAAGCTCTCTTCCTAACAGATTGCTGGTGAATATGAAGAGGAATGTCACAACTGTGTAAATCCCAAAATAGACCATAACAGAAGTGTCTGAATGATTGCTATTTGTTGGCCAACTTAGACTCTATGTTGATACCAAACAGTATCCCTCAGCTGAGAGCTGGATTTCTCAGCCAGCCAATTTAAAGCTGCCTTAAGATTTGTGCAGGATGACTGGCAAAGGTCAGTTTAGCCCATCAGCTCCTTCCTCCTAGAGAGGAGCTAAGTAATGTGTTGGCTGCACTGAAATATTTAGGAAACATCACAACCTCAGTCATAGGGTCACCACATTCACTGTCCTTGCAAGGGACCGCTTTTCTTTGTTTCCTTTTCAGGGGAAACGTGGTGCTTGAGGGAAAACATGAGAAGCTATCACCTTTCCGAGTCAGACAAGATCTGTACTTGAGAGATACCTCACATTTCATTTAACATATGAGGTGATGTCCAGATCTAGATTTCAGCTGCCCGGGGCCCACTAGACTCCCCTTACAGCCTTGCAGATGGTCAACACCTCTAATGATACCCAGCTTGAAAACCTGACAGGAACCTGAAAGCATCAAAAAGCATAGGTTTATATATTATATAGATACATTGGATTGTGAAATAAGGCGTATATTCAGATTAAATGAAGCCAGTTTGCAGTCATTATCTGTATACTGTGAGATGAGGTCATGGTATTGGTCAGTATTAGCTGTCCTGCCTGTCTTTTGTCAAACTGGTGAGTTTTTTTGTCCGTAGAAGCAGAACGTGCTTATCTGTCTCATTCTGTAATAGATGGGGTGTGCCTGTCTGTCTGGATGCCCCTAGGTGCCGTGAGTGTCTAAAACCGCCTGGGTGTGCCTGTCTCTCCTCCTCCACACTGAGATTTCCTTAGCACGTTCCAAAAGAGTACACTTGCATTGCTCAATTATTATTATTATTATTATGCGGCGGTCACATGCTTCAGAGGGATATTTTAGGATCTGTGACTCACTAAACCGTAATTTCCTGCTCACAGCTTACCTGAGGAAAATTGTCTTTGTGGAGTCCTGTTCACAGTGGGGAGATGTGTTCTTGGGTGAAACTGTAAATATCGAGAAAGATACTGGACACATATCTGTGAGATCTTCAGATCTTCCTCTAGCTGTGATTGTTTGCATCTGCCCAATGGGATGTTTAATTTATGGACAGATGTAGGACAGATTCCTCGCATTTTGGGACAGTGCTATAAGGAAACTGGAAAGGCTTCTGGGGAGAGCTAAGGAGGCTGGACACCTGGGCTCTGGTGATGCATTTTTCTAGCTCGATGTGAATTTACAGTAGCATTTATGCTGTTGGGTGAGTTTTTTTACAAGTTGAAACTTTAAGGGCTGCCATGAGGGCTCAAGTCTATATACATTCAAAACCATATCTCAATTTGGAAAGCAGTATTGGCTGTAAGGCTTCGGTCCAGCTCTCCTTGTGCATTCATTGGTGTTGATGGGACCGTTGGCCACGTGAGAATTGTTTCATCAAGTTGTTTATGAATAGTTATAGGGGCAAACCAGAAGCCTCGCCCCTTTCCGAATGGGCCAAAACCAGATTGTGATGAAAATGGTGTCAAGCCCTTGTGAACGGGAGCAGAGACCCCTCACTGCCTCCGTTCACTTGGAAAGAGAATTCCCAAGCTGCAACGAGCTTCCAGCATACACAGCTGCTGCTGCTATAGTCTGTCACTGGCTTAGTCAATCATCCATTATTTATTTCCAAATCGTATGTAAAGCTCTGCACCATAGCCTTTAGTCCATGTACAAGGAAAAGAAGAGACAGAGCTTCTGAAAGACCTGGGAAAACAAAAGCGGAGAAGCATCTGAAAACCTTTGCTTGGGAGATTGTCTTATGTAGTTATATCCAAGGAAGAGAGGAAAGGGAAATAAAATCGTATGCAACAAAAGGTTGCCACCTTGGTACAAATGCCTTTGTTCTCTTCCATATAATTTGTTGCAGTCAAGAATTTCTTCAAGCACAAGAGATGCTTTGTTTACAAGTGTTCATCAAATGCATAACACTTCACTCAGAGAGTATTGTGCACGTGTTTTCTTCCACAGTCTGAGTTGTGTGATCGGTCAGTTGATCCTGCCGGGCTGTTTGGTGCCTGCTGGTTGCCTGGGTGAGAATGGTTAATCAGGACTACAATGAATTTCCCAGGAATAGTATACAATCAAGGAAAAACAGTGAACAGAAACGTTTGCAGGCAAATAAGAGTGTCTCTGTGACGAGCCATTCCTTGGGCGTGGATATGAGCAGCGTCTTTGTCACAGAAATGTTTGCTGATAAAGAATATTAAGAGGTAGATGGTTAAACAGAACAGCTGTTCAGAATTAAAATGACTGTTCCAAATTCTGTTTTTAACACACTGGATTCTTTCTTTCTTTTTCATGAAGACGATGGCAAATTGTTAACTAAGAGGCTTAGCCACGGAGGCTAACGGAGCCAGGATGGGGCAAATCAAAACCATTTATCATCATTCCCAGCGTTTCATTTTTCCACATTAATTAAAAATGAGTGCTCCGATTTGCAGAACGGTCGCACTGGAAGGGAATGCTGCCAACAAAGTTTGAGAAACACTTTTTAATCTCTTAAAATCAGTTGATAGCCCATCTTCAGGCTGCAGCTATAATCTCTCAAGCGAATCCCAGTGTTCTGAGAAAGCTCTTGCATTTTACTCAGGCTGGACTGAAGAGCAGCGAGGTTGATTCCTCTGTTGTGTGTGGAAAGAGTAGATTTGGAAAAAAAAACCTCACCCACATCTCTCTTATCAGGCAGATATTGAGAATTGCAAAGTTGACACTCTCGTATCTTTCAGCCCTCATTTTTCCTCTATCTTATCTACCGGCATCCAAGGCTGTCCTAATTCTGAAGGCACATCTACACCAGGCAAAAGAGCATGGTGTGAGGTATTTGAGTTAGCAGTGACCTAGATCTGACTTAAGAACAATGCTTTTACTGGGACCCTAAGGAAGCAGACCCTCGCTCCATCATCCCAGTTACTACTGCCCCAGGGAGACCTGCAGAACCGCTTAATGCTGTGCCACAGCAGTATGGGCTCCGGTTACTCTGCATCAGCTGCTCCGCCATGACTGGCAGGGTGCCTGCTCTGACCCTTCGTGAAGGTGAAGACACTCATTCCCATACCACTGAAAGACTGCGTATTGCGCAGCATTAGTGGGGAATAAGAGACTGCACAGAAGTAGTTGCTGCAGGGCTGCTCGTGTCGGGCATCCTCTTACTGCTCAGGTACATGGTGGGTAGCTCAAGGTTAGGAAAGGTTTCTTAACTCCAAGAGGTGGACCTGAAACTCAGTGTTCAGATTGGTAGAGGAGTGCAGAGGAGTTCACTTGAGTTTGGGTCTAATCAGACAGTATGGGAGCGTAACTGGAAATTGAATTACTGAACATAAACAGAATCCTAAAATGTACCGACTCCCCATTAATCTTGAATTGCTGGCACTCAGAAGAGAAATGCCGTCCAGTGACCACCAGCAGTAAAGCCTGCTCGGTTTATGTGTCCACATTCAGACTGTTACCTAGTCTTCACGTCATGCTTACACCTTCAGGATCAAGCTGTGATTGCGACTGCACTCCAGGATAAGTGCATATTTATCATTACTTGCCCATTACCTGCAGAACTAACGCCAGCACCACTGGATTGAACTCACAAGTATGGCTGTGACTCTCATTCAGCAAAATTCTTCCACGGTACCGTATCGACACACATCAAATGTGCATCTAACTACCCCTAAACTTGAAAAAAAAAAAGTCTCCCGCTCTCAGTTTTGTGGCTCAATCTCTGTTTATGAGATTAAAAATGAAGCGTGGGAGCAAATGGGGACGCTTGTGCTTCTAATTGCTTGCTTTGTGCGACAGCCAGATAGTGCGAGGCACAGCTATTCCCAACCCTTCTTACAGCTGAACTGCAAGAGGAAAACTGTGAGCGCTAATTTTACAGAGCAAGCAGACCTGCTAGAGAAGCGGCTGCCTTTTTAATATCTGCTCCAGTGACGTGTGAAGTAGTTAAGATCTCACAACTAGCAGAGTTGTCTGGAAAGCTCCTCGTTTGGCGACGTCTTTGAAAACCAGGGCTTACATGAATTGTCTCGCACGTGGCATCCGTTTTTTATTGTCTTATGTCACGGGGCAATCTCCGCTAAGGTGAAGATTCAATGCCTACCAACTTTGTGGTGCCTGGTGGGTACCAAACCCCGGTCTCTGGGAAGGCTCTTGCTGTACCAGACATACCGGACTGGGCTGACCAGTTTGGGAAAGTTTCTACTGTTTTCCTGGCTGGTCTCAAAAGTCCCCGCAAGTTGTAGACGGTGCTCAGATGAGTGGGCTCCAAAGAGAAACAGGCTATTTCAGGAAGTATGGCTGATGAAGCAGTAAATGGTACTCTCCCCGAAGAGAGTACTTAGCCACTCTGTCGGCAGACTGGCAGGCCCTGCAGCTCAGTGAGCTCTGCTATCTTTGGAAGAGAGGTGAGATGAAGGTGTTTTATGCTCCTGACCTTTAACACGCCTGTGCTGTTATTGAGTTTGAAGTGTAAGCTGCAGGGCCTGGGTCAAATTTCAGTGTAAATGCATTCCCACTTGCTTCTCCAGTTGGATATGGTTATTCTGCTCGCTTTTCTCTCTCTCCTAACGTGCTGAGGGTGCTGCAGTGCACAGCTCAGCAGATGGCTCGCTTCATCCTAGAGACAGATCCATTTCTCAGCACGGGGATGCTTGTATCTAAAGAAGTGCTTGAGTGAAACCACTTCAGCGAAAGCTGCAGTGGGAATGGGAGATCTTTAAGGTCATTTACCACATGTATGGGGGTGATCTGCTCACGAGGAAGCAGAAAAACAGAGAAAAGCTCTGCAAGAGGAAAGCTTCTTGCTGCATCCCCAACATTCATCATCCCGCAGCATGTGGGGTTTTCCTGAGGACATGCAATCCCAGATTTGCTAGAAACAAATTTGTGAGGTCTGGTGAGCGCAAAGCCCCAGGCAGCGTGGTCAGAGGGTAACCATCTGTGCGTGATCCTAGTAGCATCAGGCCTGCAGTTCACGTGTGAGGTTCTCGGCTTTCTTCTTTTGCTGCAAAAATGGTTCTGTTCCCCATCCAGGCAGCTTTCCAGGCCAGACCTCATCTCCCAGGACGCTGCAGTGATGGAAGGTGGCCAGTACAGTGTGGTATCAGTATAACTCGGTGTATACCAGCAGCTTAAGTGAACCTTAAGTGAGGAAAAATCATTGCTTCATCCTGCAAAGAGAAGAGAAATTCTAATGGACCTTGATCTATGAAAGCCTTTCAAACTCATTTAGGGGGAGCACGTGACATGGCAAATGTAAGGTCCTGAGTGTGGGCATGTAGAGATTAGCACTATCACTATTTAATCAAAGCTCACTGAGGATTTCACTGCAAAAAATTAGTATTTATTTAGTGGTTCCCGCAACACACTGTTGCTGCATTGTTACAGTGTTTGAAAAGGTTTTTGTTTCCCCTTAAGCTGTTGGACACCACTTGTATTTGCAGGATTGCCCTGAGGAGAGTCCGAAGAGCAGCCTTTATGGCCCTACTTGTGCGCGCACAGCTGTCACGGCAATTTTTTAGCCCTGAGCAGGAGTGTCCTAGCAGCTCAGGAAAGGAAGGCTTCCTGGTGTTGAGGAGATTTTGGCTGCTGTGTTGGCATTTGCTTTTTCTCTAGTGTTTTGAGATTTTTCCATGTTGCTGCCTGCCTTGGGCATTTTCTGTGCCTTTTCTATGATTTCCTAATTCACTTCTGCATTTTGTGTGATGGTGAAATGATCCTTGGCCTGGTGGCTTGGCTCCCAAGTATCATTGACAGGCTATATATGAAGGTTTTTGATGAAATGTCCTTTTTGAATGCAAAAATTCTGCATACATATATGTGTACTTGTATGTACACACACAGCAACTAGAGTCCTTAGCTAAACTGGCAGCAATGGGAATACAATCCAAAGACTTGTGTTTTTAAAATAAACAGTTGCCATTGTAAGTATCATTTTCAGCATTACTCTATTTATTTGAGCTGTTTCTAAATCAGGCTGCATACAAAGGCCATCTAAAATGTGGGCAATTTTCCTCTGAAGAAAGTATCTTGTACAAGTTGTGCCCCTCAGACAATACAAGGTTAAATGACATAAAGTTTGAAATATTTTTTGTATGACTGTTAGGGCAACATAAAATACATTTCATCAGAATAACCAGGTAAAAAAAGGTAGTTTCAATGCAGTGCTCCCAAATTTCTCAAAACAAAGGGCCACCGTAAGCTAAATTCATGATCCTTTTTCCCTACCCTGCACTTTCCTTAGGGGATCTGAGCATGAAAATCATTAAAAATTATAGCACATGTTGTCAGAGTATTATGGGAAATTGCTGCTTTGAGCATCTGAAGCTGGGAATTCCTTTGCTTGGACTGCAGCTATGAGCTTCCTGTCTTGATACATCAATAACATGTTTCCTCCTTCTTAATGTCTTATTCAAAAACTTTAGTATATTCAATATATAGTATTTACTAAAAACAGAGATATAGTCCTGATTAACGATGGATGTGAAAGCTGGAAGTAATTTTTCATTCCAATCCAGTGTTTCTTTAAAATACTGTGTGGTTTCAAGGCAGATAGCAGTTAAATACTAGGTAGGGAAAGAAGAAAATATATTTCCGGCAGGGATTTGAAAAATGGAGAATCAGTGGTCTAGAGAGCATCGGCAGAGAAGGAGCAGAACAGCAGCTTTGAAATCAGAGGTAGTGACAATATGAAAGAACAAAGACGGAGTGGAAAGAGGAAAAGATCAACTAAAAGGATGTCGTGGATGAGGAAGTAATTGGAAAAAACTGCAATAAAAACAGTACCTTTGCACTTCAGTGAGGAAGGAATGGACATTTGAAGATGAAGCTGGAGGCTGGAACACCTGTACGAATCAGGATTTCTAGAGCGAGGACAAAGAGAGGCCACAGCAGCACAGGAGTGAGGAATCAAAGCTCAGTGTCAGTGGCAGTGAAAAAATCCATGTTGAGGCATAAACAGGCAAAATGTGCAAAACCCTTTTATCTGTCATCACCCTATAGGTAGCATTTGCTATCCAGATGACTGTTCTCTGGAGGAGCCAGTTTAATCCTAATTAATTTAAAAAGTGGCCAGCCTTTTTTTAGTAATCCCCGTGACAGGAATGGTAAGCAGAATTTGTCTGAGCCCTGACTCACTGGTATTTTTTCAGACAAATCTGTGAAATGACACACATTGATTGTTTTCCAGATGGTACCAGAGGTGGATTGCAGTCAGGACTCCAAAGGCGTGGATCTCTACAAATAAAAAAAATTTTTTATTATTTTTTAGGCACTATTTCCAAGTGAGTCACCAAACTTACCGAGGTGGGCACAGTAGAGAAAGGTGGTTAAGGAGAAAACTCATTTTCTGAACAGGGACAAAAAGTTGAAGGCTTGATCTGGTCCAGCTAAAGTCAGTAAGACACACCATCTACAAAAGATGGACTTGCAAAATCTCTGTGGCATAAATTCAGAGGTCTGTGCATGTACCAGTGAAGTACACGGGCATATGGGACAGACTTTCTGATAGCCTGTCTGCAAACCTGCCAAATCTACGGTAGATAACAGACTTTGCAGCTCTCTAGGATTTTCTCATGCCCGGGTCAGGTGCAGTGTGTGAGGAATTAATCTGAAACCAGGCTTTTCTTGCCCTTATTATTCTCCATCCCTATTATTCTCTTATTATATTAACCAAATCTATGCTGGCTCAACAGAAATAAAATGGACACTTTTCCTCTAAAGTGAAAATATCTGTGTTAATATAGATTTATGAAACTGCTCATTGACCACGCCTCTGTTTGCTTCTCTGATTGCATCTCCCGTCAACTACCCGCTGCCTTCCCTATCCAGATTTCATTTAATTCTTAGTCCATTGGTTTTCAATTAAGGACGGTTTGCTCATGAGGATCAGCCTAGAAAAATCTCTCACTGGGCTGTTGCCTTCCTTGATGGAGTTGCACAATTACTTGTCTGTTCTCACCACAGTGCTAGGCTTAGAAATACCAGTACAGAAAAATGCAGAGCAGCCAGAAGAATAAGCTATGCTTGACCTTATTAGCAAGATCGCTCATTCTGTATTGGGAGGCTTTGGGGGTGGTGGGAATTGGGCCAGTCTGCTGGGAGTAATGGGGCATGTCGCAATTGTCCTCGTGTTGTTTACTTGCTTACCCGTTTAGTATTTGGTTTAGTTTATAGATGATTCTTTTTTCTTTGTGTTTAAGGGTTCTTCCTACAATAACTCACAAATATATCTTATGTTACTAAACATGAAGGGTTCTGCACAAACCAGATGGTTTATTCAAGTTGTTCTTAGGTGATGTCCACTGTAGACAGGTACCCATGAGAAGAGGAGACACTGCCACAAACCATCAGTTGCTTGCACAAAATGGGTGAACACACGCTCATGAGCAGCACAGAGCTCCCAAAGTCCGATTTCAGAGACTGACCCCTGCGGCATGCCAGGGCATTAACATTTGGGAGTGGGATCCAGGGCAGGTGACAGGGGCCCGAGGTCGAAGTCCAACCTCTTAGCAACACCTTCCTGCACCTCAGCCGACTTACCTTCCCACCTCTCCTCCATGGATCTCTCCCACCTCTCCCAGCAGACCCAGCCCCTCTGACATGTCCCGCAGCACCACCTGCTGGGATGGGGCTGCTCAGCTGCATCTCTTACAGGGGGTTGGGGATTAGGGCCAGTATCAGTGGACGTATGAAGCCACCTTGTCAATTTATGATGTGTTTTTAGCATTTTTCTCGTGAATGAGGGACCGAAGAGATGACAGGCATGGACAAAGTACTTAGAAACTTGCTTCTAAATATTAAGCATATGCAATTAAGGGTGCTTTAAAATTAGGACAGATGCTGAAATGAGATATTTGAGGTGCATTAAGAATACAGGAGTTGATATCATCACTTAGTGTCATGCTCACATCACAAATCAGATCATTGTGTAACACACAGTCTTCCATAGATTGAAAGCAAGCAGGTCACTTTTATATAGCACCAAATATTTTATGAAAAGGTTGATTTGTGTGGACAGGCTGGTTAAGCAGCAACATCTTTGTAGCTTCATAGATGATTTTTTTTTTCTGTTTGAGAAGTGATATTCTGACATGCACTTGCACTCATAAATCCAGTCTTTATCTGCTCAGCTGACTGAGGTCTCAGGGTTAAAGAAATAAGAGACGCAGGTCCTAGAAAGGACTACATTCTGGATGTCGTCAAGGCAAGCTGTTGCATTGAAAATTGGTATGGGCGATGACACAGTTAGTATCTGGAAACCAATACCGTATATAGTCACTTCCACTCCCTCAGCAGTGAAAGGTAGTCAGGTATCAGAAACGTAGTATTCACAAATGGGAAAGTCAATGTCTCCTGACCTGAAGGGTCTGAGATCTTTGGGGTGAAACTCAAGAATTTACAATATTTAATATATTATGTATTGTTCCCATAGTCAAACTGAAAGAGATTTTAAAATGTACTGATAACTATGATAAATCATGACTATAAAACATAGGTAGACGCACGAATTTTGACAAATGAAACTCATACAGAGAGAGAAATGTGTGATGAATACAGCTTTCCACATTCACTTTTGTAAATGTTCAAAGACAGAGGAGACATTTGATCTGCCATAAAAGCCACTGTGGATGAGAAAGTAGAAAACCCATGTGCAATACAAAAATTCAGGCTACAGCTTCTGTATCCTTGATTCTCACCTGAGATACAGTTTGAAATGACGAGATATTCTACCCAGGAGGGAGTCCAGGGATTCGTCTCAAAGGCTAGTAGGTCAGGAGCCATAAAATGTTCCTCTCCGCTCACCTTTCCCTTTTAGGAAGGAACAACCATCCAGAGTTGCATAGATGGATAATATGGATGGAAAAGATACTCCAGTCAACCTGGAGCTTAAGTTGGAAGGATATTGCTTTTGCCACAGCTCTGATAGTGGGTGTACAAAGGCAAGGAAACTCATTTAGCTCAACCTTCCTTAAATACAAATCTTGTTATAACTTGTAATAATAATAATAAAAAAAATAACATGATTGAGAGATTTGGTGAAGCAGCAGAGATCAAACAAGGGTTAATAATATATTTTGGGGCTGGGTGAACAAGACCATATAGCTTGGTAAGGCTCATGATGTCCTTTGTCAGTGCAGAGCCAAGGCTGATTATGTAAAGGCATTTTCTGCTGGGCAGAAATGCAATTTCTTACAGATGCATATATTTTTTTTTTTTTACAGATGCAGCTCTCAGTATGTGAATGAAACACTTTGCTGCTGATTTCTCCCATACTGGGGAAGCCTGTCCTGGAGAAACAGCCCTGTTGATGGAGGGTGCTCATTGCCCTGCCTTACCTTCTGTTCCCTCAGACAACAGTCTATGCTTCATGGCACTGAATCAAGCTCTGAAGGTCAGTCATGTGGTGTATTGCTGATGGTAAATGTTAATTTTTGACAGATTTGTAGGACATATAGCTTGTCTGTATTCATTTCCTGATGTTCCTATTATCATTATTTATCACTGGATCATGATAGCTTCTGCGTCCCAGTGGAGCCCCACTGTGCTAAGTACTACAGAAACACATGCCTGACTTTGCTGTTTTGGCTTCTCTCCAGTAGATCAGCTCTATTCGTCTGTCTCCTGCCTTGCTATCCTGATTTTTTCCCTGTTCAACAAAGGAGATATTTAAAACGCTGGTGAGAGGTGAGTGGGGGGAATGAGATATAAGATATGAGAAATAAGATCTTTTGTTTGTTAATCCATAAGTGTCCTTGTTCCACTCTCCATTGCACTGACAGAAAACCACAACCCATTCTCTGCTGGACATGCAACTATCCCAGCCTGTTCTGTGAGTTGCCACATACCTACTGACTTCAGTATGATCTGCAGAGCAGAGAGGTGCTGTGGCACTTTCAGTTATAAAGACGAAGCTCTGGTATCAGTGCAGGTTTGCCACTTGTTTGAAGCACGTGCTGAATTTCTGTGACGTGAGCTTAGTTAATTTCACCTACTCTTTCCCATCAAGGTCTGATGTAAAATACTGTCCTGGTTTGAGGGACACAGGACTAATTTCTCTTCCAATGCGTGGGAAAACTGCACTTTTAAAAGACTCTAGTCTCTGAATTTGTGAAAATATTTACTTTATAGCCAGCTATGGTGGGTGGGTCTCAAGGTCTCAGTGTTTCCAAGTTAGCCAGGTGTGGGGACGAGGAGGAGCGAGACCCAGGCACTTGACCCAAGCTGGCCAACAGGATTATTTCATACCATGAACGGCACCTTCAATATAAATTAGACAGTTTGCTGCAAAATGCTCTCTCTCTCTTGATGACAGTGATCCAGAGAACTTCTTGCCCCGGTGCCAGACCCCTGAGGCCCTCCCTTCCTCCCGAAACCATAGCACTTGCAGTGTCCAACATTTGCTGTCCACTGCTGGGAGTGCACAGCTTCCTACGTATAGAATTGGCTGAATATAATCCTTGTATATTTTATACTGGTATCAATATTGGTTCTTTAGTGTTATTAATGTTGTTATCTAGTCTTATCCTATTAAATCTGTTTATATTTCAACCCTTGGGTTTTCTTGTTTTTTTTTGCCCCAATTCCCCTTCCTGGGGTGGAAGGGGTCATCGGGTAGAGAATAATTGTCTAAACGACAATAAATGGTTATGGGTTCCTGAAACCATAAGAAATACTCACCACTGGCCCACTCTTGGCTGATCTGGTTGAGAGAACATCCCCAGGTGGAGATTTCTCTCATGTGCAAAATGTACTGGAACGTGCCGTCTTGCCAAGCTAGATTGTTTGCAGCTTTGACATTGTGAGGGCAGGGTCACAACTACAGCTTCTTTAGGCTTCTGTGAAGTGCCATAGCAAGACTAATCTGAGTATCTGATGACGGAGAGTGCAGCACCAGCGTGATGGTCTGATATTTTTCTGATACCCAAGGGATCAATCTTACTTCTTTGGGACCACATTGGAGACAAAGATGAGATACTGTGTATTGGGGGAGGAAAACCCATTGTTTTTTAATGCAGCCTGTGACAGGAATTTTGCTGCTCCTGCAGGAGAAGAGATGGATGCTCCTGGGAATGGGATTCCATTGCAAATTGCAGTCCAGAACTATTTGAGCAGACATATGCAGCTGTGTTAGTTTCCAGAGCCCACGCTGAGCACTGATTCACTAGTAGTTTCCTACCATGTAGAGGACCTTGTAGCTTAGATGCTGTAAGGCAAGAAGGTAAAGCCTATAGTGATGCTTTCTGCGGTAGCTTCTGAATGGAAAGGAAGAGGAACCCATACCTTCTCAGCCACACTGGCAGCGACCAAGTAAATCCCCTCCCTGAAAGTACCTTGTGCGGACTAAGCAGGCAAAAGCCCCGTGTAGCTGTTGAGCTGAAAGGCTCCCATAAACTCATCCCACCTGTACCAAACTGGAGCTTTCCTCTGCCCAAATCAGTGTCCAGTTACCTCGCAAATAACCTTGGATAACGCAGCATTACCCGGCAGAGAAGGTACACTATGCTGTAGCTCATTTTTCACAGGCCCAGCAGACGCACCAAGGTCCCCACCTTAGGTTAGCTCGGTCGATAGCGTTAATTGTCTCTGTCTCTGGGCCTGGGCACGAGCAGCCCCGGCTGCGCAGAGGTAGCTAGCCTGGTGTCAATGCTTGGGTGACCCGTCTGCCTTCATCGTTGCGTAGTGTGGAGGAACAGATGAAAAAGGGACATAGCAGTCAGGATGGAAATAATGTTTTTTTTATCACTACCTGTTGGGGGGGAACATGTAAAATTCCTGGGAAGAAAGCAGAGGTGTTAGGGTTACCAGGCAACCACCACTAAGGAAAAATAATGTGAAAGGAGAGCGGGGAAGAAGGGATCCAATCAAGGACCTGCCTGGCCAATTAGGCACCTCAGACAGTGATGGAGTGAGCACATACTCATAGTAGGTGAGGAAATCTGTTTTAGGTAGACAGAAGGTGCAGAAAAAAAAAAGGTATATGCTTAAATGGACAGAACAGAGATTAAAATTCTTCACTGAAATGAAATTAAACCCTTTATGTTAAGCATTATAAGGCCTGGGCTTGTTCAAGCAGAAAGATTATTGGAGGTTTCATTCATGTGCTGCCACTGATGCTGCTTGTTGGATTTTGCAGGTCTCTCCAATCTTGAACCACTGATATTAAGCATTTCTTTTCACTTCCTGATCTGGTCAGCCCCTCCACGTTTTGCATCCTCCCACTGGGTAGCAGTGGGCTCACGGCCAAACCAAAGCCCTGGTTTTTAATAGAAAAGACAGCAAACCAGGAAAGCAAATCCTGATTTCATTCATCAGACCAGAGACACTCTTATTTTATTAAAACCTTCTTTCAGATCAGCCAAGTGCCTGACTGAGGGCATAAAAATCAAGGACTTTGCAATTTGGCCCTATTGGGGTTTATAATGCACAGTAAAATGATGGCATTCGAGGCTCACTGAGAGGTATACTGCAAACGCTAAGTCTGTGGTGCAGTCCGGAGACTGGGATCATTAGATTGTTAGGCGTGTGTGATACAGAGGATGTATGGGAAAGCGATTGCTTTGCTTTTCTTCCCTTCCCTCTCCCGCGCAAGCCTTGGCTGTCAGCGGTCGCTCACTGCCTGCGCGATGGCAGCGAGCGGGGCCAGGGCTCTGCTCCAGGGCCCTGATCTGCCCGTTGGAAACTGGGTGGAAATAAAACACCAGTTGACTCCCAGTCTAGAAAACAAATGAAGACTGACCCCTCTTGGGACACGGGGCAGCTTCTGCTTCTCCCACCAGTCCCCTCTGGGTGATCCAACACCTGCAGGTTGGACTTGTTGCATCCTTCTCTGTCGGGGGGCTTCTGCGTTGATAATGCCCACGCAGCAGCAGAGATGCTCAGGTCAGAGATGTCTGCAGAAAGACAAAACCCAGCACCCTGAGCTTCCCTGCGGCTTTAATACACGCTCATGCGCGAGATGTCATAGCTGGTGCTTCTTTGCTTGGGAGCTCATTTCCTCTCCTGCCTGCAGTTGTTAGCAGCCATGTGGCATCCTGACATTTCGTCTTTATTAACTTCTTGACAGATAGCCTTTTGGGGTTTATTGGGAGATTAATTGTTTTCAGGAACCTTTTAGACTGTTAGCAAGGTTTTATCTTTTTTTTTTTTCTCCATCCCTTCAAACAGGTGACTGTAATAAGGCAGTGTGAGGTGTGTTAAAATGCTCTGAGGATGCCAGGAGCATCCCTCTTCTCACTGTCCCCCAGCTTCTCTGCTCTTTGCAGCCCAGAGCTGAGAGCAAAGAGGGAGGACCCAGTTTTGAAGAGGGCACCAGCTGCAGCCAGCATTGCAGCCACTTTAGTTAGATCTTCCCCATGGCATTTTTCCAGAAAAAAAAAAAAAAAAGAGCACACAAGCCTGGCTATTTTTTTCTATAGTCAATGGATGTGATTAGCGGTATTTATAAAAACCGTGCAGAAAACAGCATCTCAGGAAAAGGAAAAGTACAGGCAGATGCATTGAACGAAAGGAGAAATTAACAGACTTTGAAGTCAGCAAAAGTGCCTGATTAAGGATTTAAAAACCAGAATTTTGCAATTTGGCTGTGCTATGGGTTTCTAAAGCACTATTCAACGATGGCTTTTGAGGCCTACTAGAAGCTATTCTGTAAATGATTGCATGTGTAGTGCCATCTGAAGATACTGGTAACATTGTCATTGTTTCCAGGGTGGAAAGAAGGAAAATTCACCAGCAAAAATGTTAAAACAAAATAAGAGGGATGAACTCATAGTGGCCCACTCAAACCTTCCCTTTCCCCCTTTAAAATTTTGTGATTTCAGCGTTTTCCTTGCATTGCCCATGGATTTTCTGTCACTGGTTTGTTCATCTTTTGATGTCTTTCCCCCAAACCAGAAGATAAGCATTTAAAGAAACATTTTCCCATTCCTACTTACTATAAAACCAGTATCAAATTGCTCATTTCATAAGTAATTCAAGCCCAGAAATTTTGCATTAGCATAGGAATTTAAATTTCCCTTGCGATTCACTGCAGAACTTGATTTGCCCAGAACACTGAATGGGTCTTGGAGCTTGTTATTATTAAACTGCAGGTTGGCAGAATCCAAGGCTCTGTGATGATCTTCTTCAGCAGCCTCCAATATGTTTTCGAAACTGCCCAGAGTATAATGATAAGGATACACACACAATACTTTTCACCTGATGGCACGTAGTTAGCTTATTTGTTCCATCTCTGTGGGCTGTTAGAGATGTGCACAGAGACGATTTTCCTTCCATTTGTAGTCGTAGTCCTCTCAATTTAGCTGTGTTTATTTGAGACTATAAAGTGCTAATGTCCCCACTGTACCCATACTGTGATTGGAGTGCTCAGTGCTACCAATCCTGCATCCACTGGAGATAATGAACATTGTAAATTAGGGGCAGTCTCTTTTGGTATATGCATGTGTAGTGCCGAGCAGAGGGTGGCATAGTAGGATGAGATTCCTTATGAGCTCTGATCAGAGAAAGACATAAAAATAATTCCACGGGTGGGGGGGGAGGGTGACACTAAATGACGTCCAAACACCGGCGCACGAAAAGGTGCCAGCTTTTATCCAAGTATTTTATGCATTTTTAAAACACACAAATGGAATGAATATGTCTAAATATTCATTGCTTAAGGTGCCTTTCTTTGACATGAAAAGCAGTGTGCATAAATTCCTCATTTTACCTGATAGCTTTCGTTAGCTCTCCATCTGTAATCCACACCTCCTGCTAACAAGGACAGAACCGGAGTACTCATTAGGACTCTCTCTTTAAAGGAAGCTGAGTGAAAAAGCCCTAGACTTTTATGCTGCAGTAGAAGGTGAAAATGTGACCAGATGAACAATTCTTTCCAGCAGTGCTTCGGCTAGTCTCACCATGTAATTGAAGATTTATTGTAAGCCATCAAACCCCATTATTTCCCATCCAGGAGTCTTTGCTTTTCAGCCCCTCGCTCAACCGAAGACATACTTGCTCAGGAGAGGTGCAGAGTCAGCAGGAAAGATGGACAAGATGAATAATTTAAATGGAGGTTGAGTTCCCATTTGCTACTGAAGAGAAATGCTTTGCACAAATGTAAAACGTGACAGGCCATCAGAGATGCTCCAAAAGGGCGGCTGTTATGCCTTTTGGCATTTCTGCTCTCCAGGGGCTCATGACAGGGATATTTAAATATTGGGTTTCGAATGGCAACCTATCGTAATATTATTTGGAAACACTCTGCTGCGGGTAACGCCAGAGATATGTGTTTGGCAAAGGTGGAAACTGCTAACAAGTAGCAGTTAACTAATGAATGGGAATCTGCAGCGTGCGCACATGTGAATTACCTGATGGACAAGTATGTTATACAGAATATTATCTCAGTAGCAAAGACAAGCACTCAGAAATGAAAAAAATCGAGAAATTAAGGTTAGCTTTGATTTTTAATGTAGTTGTGCCATTAAAGACTATCAAGTGCCATGATTTCATGGCTTCCTTCTGTATTCAGCATTAAGCATGGGTGGTGCTCACCTGTTCAATACTTTGTTTTCTTGTACTGATCAATCTTGTTTAGGGGTTTTTTTTGCACATTAAGCAAATTCTGTTTTGAAGCAGGCATTATTAATTTCCTCATTATGCTAACCACCATCATTATATTTTTGCAGATATTGTTACATTTCTTTTCACAAACCACTCTGAGTTAAGCGACTTGTTATCACCCCCTTTTAGAGATGCAGTCCTTAGGCACAGAGATTATAAAAATCTTATTTTGGGTGCTTAATCTGAGAGGGATTTCAGAGAACTTGACTTCTCAGAGTGCAAAGAATTATAAAACACACAAAGTATGACCACCTAACTTAATTTGCAGTGAGGGCTCAGCACATCTATAGACCAGATCCCTGTCAGTCGCCAACAAATGAGGGACTGAAATTACTGGACAACTGTGAAACGTTAGGTTGAAAAAAGTTCATTAATATAATGTATGCCTATATCACTGGCAAGAATAGAGTCCAGTTCTCCAAAGCAGCATTCTTCTGCTTTAACTATTTGGTCTTGCCACTTTCTATAACCTTCCCTTGATACCTCGACATCTTTTAACACCTGAAACACGTAAAGCAAGTGCTCTGCAGGCAGCTCTCCTTCACAGAAAACAAACCCAGTATATCTGCAAGTCGTACAGTGACAACATATTGAAGGAGACAGGATGAGGGAGAGGGGGGGAGAAGAGTATGTGGTTTGGCAATTGAAGTCTGTCTCCTAATGCATCAGTACAAGAGGGTGGAATGAAAAGCAAATAAGCAGCATCAGCTCTGGTTTGTCCTAACTTTATGATTGCTCTTGTACAATAATTAGGTCCCTTTCCTGTACTTTATACACACTGTATGTGTCTCTCTAACAGAAGTTCCATCACCAGTTACCACCCCGACCTGCCATCAGCGGGGTGATAACCTCCAGGCTCACTCCACAGCCCCTGCTGCTCCCCGTGAGGGGATGGCTGACCTCAGCAGCCCTCTGCAAAGGCTCGGGCGAGACGGGTGCGTGGAGCCACGCCAGCAGGACACGGGGGTATTGGGCGCTCTGTACAGCAGATTGGTGAATTGTGGTTGTCAGTCTAGACAAAAAGCTTGTAAATCTTCAGTGTATGTATGTTCTTTCACCCACTGAATGTTGTTCTTCATCCTATAAATTACCGGTGATACCACTTAAGAGTCAAAATGCTGAGGACCAAACCTCAGGACAGGAAACATGCAGTGTTCTGATGGTGTAATCTCAAACATCCCGTATTATTCCCACATGTAATCTAAATCAGGGCTACCCCAGCCAACTCGACCAGGATGGGTGTGATGCTCAGCAGGAACCTGCAGCCCACATACCTTTCACTTTGAAAGTGACTGACAACTACCAGAGGGTCAAGACAAGGTGAAAACAATTGTAAAATGCATATATCTCCATTTTTGAATCAACAGCTCAGAATTAGCATTAAAAACTCATTTGCTTTTCATCATTAATGCCACCGTTCTGGTTATGCATCACTCATGGGTGAAGAGTGGGTCACCTTGCTGCTGTGGTGGGAGGCTGGGGCAGCACAACCCTTCGCTTCATGCCTGTGTTTTCCCGACCAGGGGCTGTGTGCTGCAATAAGGGATGTTTTCTTACTCCATCCCACCCCATCGCACCCCATCCCATCCCACCCCATCCCATTCAATTCCATTCCATCCCATCCCACTCCATCTCCTCTCTTATCCTCTCCTCTCCTGCCATCCCATCCTACCCCAGTCCATTCTATGACATCCCACTCCGTCCCATCGCATCCCACCCCATCGCATCCCATCCAATCACACCCAACCCCACCCCATCCTGCCCAATCCCATCCCATCCCACTCCATCTCGTCTCGTCTCGTCTCATCTCAGTCCATTCCATCGCATCCCACTCCATCCCATTGCACCCAGTCCCATCCCATCCCATTGCGTCCCATCCCATCCCATCCCATCCCATCCCATCCCATCCCATCCCAGTCCATTCCATTCCATTCTATTCCATTCCATCCCATCTCACTACATCCCATTGCACCTAAACCCATCCCATCACATTGCATCACATCTCATCTCATTCCATCCCATCCCATCCCA
>VUYV01000124.1:2124515-2148966 GCA_008711295.1 Anarhynchus alexandrinus
CGCCCCGCCCCTCCTCCCGCCCGCCGGGCGTGGCGCCGCTCTCGTCTCCCGTCTCGTTTGCCGGCGCCGCTCTACCCCGCTTCCGGTTCTCGTTGCCTCTCCCTGCGCGGCGCCGGGCGGAAGTGCGCGGCACGGCCCGGCCATGGCGGCTGTGGATATCCGAGGTAGGGCCGGGCTGTGTGCGGGCTCTCGGGGCTCCCCGCTGGCGGCCCTGGCTGGCGGGGCGCGTTCCCCGCGGCTCCGAGTCCTGGGGGGGCCGCCTCCGTGTGGAGCTGCGGGGACGGCGCGGAGTGCCGAGGGGTGAGCTCCCTCCGTGAGGCGTAGCACGGCGGGCCTGGCCGCCCCGGGGCGGCCGCGGCTGAAGGAGGGGGTTGGTGTGATGGCCACCGGCCTGGCTGGCTGGCTGGAGGTTGGCGGTGCTAATAGCGTTCGCTCCGAGGAGCGTCCAGGTTACTGGGCGGTGAGATGTGGTCAAAGGTGGGAGGGCTGCTTCCTTTATTAGTGGTCTGCAGGGGCAACAGAGCTACTGAGTTTGTTTGTACGTCTTTGAAAGCTCCGCACAAGAGAGCGCAGTAGCGTTGCTAATGCATCTGTGTCATGAGAAGGAACTGGGAGGAAAACCTGTCAAAAAAGCAGTTTGAACGTGAGGTGGGCCAGGAGGGTGTGTTCAGGGCCGCCTGGGGAAAACAAGCCTCCCTGCTGGTACGCTTCTGCCTTTTCACGTGGAGTAAGGAGGTCCTGGGGTGAGATGGTAACATAAGGGAAGAGCTTATGTTAAAGAGCTTAAAGAGCCAGCTTAAAGAGAATTTTCGCTCTGAACTGTGGAGGAAGGTGGGAAGCACTGGCACGTGTGGGACTTGCATGAGACCAAAGCAGTGAGTTAGGCTGATAATCTCAGCAGTGCTTTGGGTAGGTGTGACAAAGCAGGCCAGGTGTTAGAAAAGCCAGAAAGAAAGCTGGAGTGACTGAGAACAAGGCTTGAGTGAGAATTCAAGGACAGGAATATAAAGAGAGAATGTTTTGAGGAAGGCGGGGTGACATTTGAATGAAGTATTAAAGAAGTTTTACATTGTAAACAAAATACAGGTTAAATTACTGTGTAGAGTTTGAACTTTGAGAGAGGAAGAGGGGGTTGAGACGGCATGAGAAAACAAATTGGTTTTCTCTGTAAGTGTCTGAATGGAATCATGCTGAAAGCCTGTGTGGTGGAGTCTCAGAGAATGACCAAGAGCAGGTACTTAGGGAAAACTCATGAGGGATTAATTTTGATAATGCCACAGACATTTTCTCCTTTTTTTTTTTTTTTCAAATTCTTACTTAATGATGTCTGCAGTCCTGTTTGCTTTTCTGACTGCCTTGTTTCAGATTGCAGCAAGGAACTATGTGGACAATTAACGGCAGGAGTCCTATGGGTCAATATACTAAGTTGAATTTGAAGCATACTTCTATTTTTAAGCTATCAAACTATTTTACCATTCCTCTTGGTTTGTCAAAGCCTAGTGTTGGGCTGTCCAGCTGGCAAGGCCAGGTACAGCACATTGTGTGAATTGCTCTCCTTATTTTTTGCCGTGGTTTGCTGGCTTGTCTCCCAAGTTGTGTTAACATTCATAGCAGACTGGCAGTATTGTCACAAGCACTTTACATTTGCATCTGTGATGCAAATTCCACAAAAAAAGCTTTGAACAAGATGTCCTGTTTTTGAAAGGAACAGGGAAGCAGGAACATGATCCTTTCTTTCTCATACCCAGAATAAACAGAAGTACTCCTTTCTTAGTGGGAATAACGGGCATGTAAGGTTTGTGGTTGGTTTTCTTCATCCTCCCCCTTTTTCAAAAAATTGTTTAAGAGAACAATCTCACTAGTTACAAAGGCAATTATAAACACTGGCACTAAGCAGCTATGGATAACTGACCCTTACAGCCCAACTTTACAGTCCATTTTACGATACATTTATCAGTCTATATACAGCATTATAGCTCTCTATATATGTGAAGCTTGCCTAACATTCTTCTTGAGAAATGTAGTTATTGTTAATCATACAAGCAAGAAAAGTTTGTATTTGAAATGTAATATGAGAATCTATTATGGCAAGAATGCAAGCACTTAAGATTGTGGTTTTGTTGGGAAGGAATGCTTGTCTTTTGGTTTTGAAAGGCATTTAGGATAATTGGTGCTACCACAACTTAAGCACTTAATAATGGATCTTATTGCTGTGTTTCTGAAATTTTTTATAGTGAGGAGAGAGAATAGTGTATGTGAAATAATATTAATACCTCTAGACTTCCCCCTCCTCTCCATCCCTGACCGGTTCTATGAAGGAGTCAGGCTGGCAATTCTGAGATGAATGAGGCAAAATGATTTATGTGTGACTATTTATGCTGCATTTTTCCTGGTTTGCTAGGCAGCTAGTGTTACTTTATTAGCTGTTCCTCAGAGAAGCAGCTAATACTACGTGAGCTGACATTTTTGGAACTGATCCAGTCATCCTTGAGCATGCAGAGTTGTCACAGAAGTAAAATATTCACAGTGGTACGATGAGTGGCAGTTCTGGGTATGTATATAATGCATGAATGTAAGGGAATGGTTCTTGTGAGAAGGGAATTTCAGTTCTTCATTCATTCTTCAATGACTTCCTGTCACTTTTAGTTTTTGATTCTAAACAATGCAGGTGCATGCCTTTGTTTCCTGCTTTCTTGTGTCTTGGAAAAATTCTGTTTGCTGCTGCTGCTACAATTTAAAATGGATGAATTTCAGGGTGCTTTTCAAGGTGACTCATGCATCTTCAACGTTAGTAGATTTGTTGACTGTGGAACCAATTCTTGACGCTGGTTTCTATGGTCTGCTTGAGGAACATCATTTTGCTGCAGTGTGATAATAAAATCCAGGGATTTTTAATTCAAATGTCCCCAAATCTGTAGGAACTTAACTGGCATATAATGATTTGCAGGTTATAGGGTATGTTTTATTTTAAAAACTTGCTTTTTTATATAATTGTTAATACTCTGTAGTTAGATTTCTGTAATATCCACCAAGTTGTGGAATAAATAACTTGCTGCAGGCAATTTGGCAGATTAATTGTAGAGTCAGGAATAGAGTCTCTTGCTGAAGACTACTGCCCAAAGATAGCATCTTTGTTTCTGCCATTTTGGGTTTTTTTTGTTTATTATAGATTTCACCCACATGAAAAATTTTAATCTTTGAAACATAACAGTATCAGCTGCTGTGATATCATAGTGATACGTATTTTAATAACAGAACATCTTAGAAACTTTACTAGTGCTACTATTTTGTTTCACTCAGTAGTTTACTCATTTAGCAAAAGAAAACTCTTGGTTTAGTTAATAGATCTCTGTAATGTTTTATCTATTTTTCAGCATCCTAGTTAAAGCTTGGATACTACTTTTGTAAGAAATAAACTGTTTTAAATATGATCAGGCTCATATTTAGTGTGTGTGTGTGTGTCCCAACTAATTCTAACTTAGTTTAGTAAATTCAACTTACTTACCAGAGACCTAGCTTTCAGAAGGAACCATGCTTTGGATTGTCTTTCTATTCAGCTAATGCTGTGGTTCATAAAATAGACTGTATATAATACTACTGAGTAAATGTACTATGATACCATATATGGTATCAGAGCTAATTAACTCCCATCAACACAGCACACACACATGTGCACACAGACCCGGCTCAGATTTTTTGAGACATAAAGATAACCAACATCTACTGGCCAAGGAAAGAAAAGTGCAATAATAAAAAAGGGCTGTATTTCTAATGTGTACCTACAACAGAACTGCAGGAGGTTAAAGCATATCAATTATTATTTGAACTCTATGAAACACATTTTTAATTAGAACTGGTTTGTGTGAGTCTGTGTTCCACCTCCTTCCCCTGCTATAATCATTAACTAGTGGCAATTTACTCCTGGAGGTATTTATAGTGTTTCTGGCTGCTTTGGTACTCAGCGTCAATTTCTCTTCCCAGATAACCTCTTGGGAATTTCCTGGGTTGACAGCTCCTGGATTCCAATATTAAACAATGGGAGTGTGTTGGACTATTTCTCAGAGCGAAGTAACCCATTCTATGACCGAACATGTAACAATGAAGTGGTCAAAATGCAGCGGATGACCTTGGACCATTTGAAGTAAGTTGTAATTTGGAACTGCTTCCTGTGCAGTGTCCTTTGTCCCTCCATCCAGAGTCTTTGATGGTTGAATGGAAGCATGCTGGAAACCTCCTTCCACTGGGAGCCCAATTTTTTTTTTTTTTGGTGTTTGGATGCCTTCTACTTCCTTTTATGCCATTTCAAGGAGGTGTTAAGCATGAAGGATTCTATGTATGTTCTGAGATTCCAGTAAATCACCTTTCAGATACTTCTCTGAATTAGAAAAGCTGTCTTCTGTCATCCTCCCAGTTCAACAGAACCCAAGTAATGGTAATGTAGTTAAAGGTTTTTTTGTGGTGAATAGGGTTTATGTTAGGGGATACTTTGAGTTCATAAATAGTTCATGTTTCCATATCCCGCTGGCTGTGTGCCATAATTAGTACATAATTCCTCCAAAGAGCTGGCTTTTTAGTATGGATAATAAAAGTAGTGAGTGTTGTAAATAAACTGAACACAGATGGTTGTGTAATGAGATTGCAAGCATGCGCAAGTTAACTTTCTTTGCAGTTCCCCATCTGCTACACTGAGCACAAGTGAGATGTTTGAGAACTATTTAAAGACTCCACAATATGATAGGGAGTGTGCAAGCTGAGCTTAAAGTTCATTGGTAAAGTCACTTGTGCTCAGATGTGGTTGCAGAGAGGCTTTCACATCAGACACACAGATGGTCACATCATACACTGGTCCTTTGTTTCTGTGTTTAAGTGACAAATCTGTGATGATAGATTGTTATCTTCCTTGTTATTTATTTGTTTGCTAACATGTTGTACTTAGATGTTGCGTCAGGTTGTTGTAACTCTGTTTGTATATGCACCTAGGTTTTGATAGCTACCTCAGGAAATTCTGTGCCTTTATTTACTTCATGTTATATTGAAGAGCTTCCAAAGCATTAGAACTTCATCCCTTTGCTGCCAGGCCCTTTGGTAGCTCTTCACATCCTACAGATTTCACTTTGAGGAAGATACTTATTCTGCTTGCTTCTTTTTCAGCCAGATGGTTGGAGTGGAGTACATCCTTCTTCATGCTCAGGAGCCCATTCTCTTCATTATCCGAAAGCAGCAAAGGCAATCTCCAACACAAGGTAAGGTCACTCAGTTCTTGTCACTGTTGAGGAGGCTGATCAGTTAGTCACTTTCATCTGCTCATAATTTGTGTTTTAGCACTTCTGGTTCCCCTTCTCTGCCTTTATCTTAAATCTAAATAAAAGGGTATGAAGCTTTGTGGTGGAGTGGAGATACTTTGTCTAGCAGAGTGACCTCTAGTGTGCTAATAGCAGGGATTGCCATCTTGTGGTGAAATGTGAAGAGTGCAATGAGAAAGTGCTGCCCTATGGTATATTTTGCCTTGCCNTAATAGCATTCATGCCATGTCGTGTTTATCGTTAGACTATGCAAGAGTTTTCATTTTAATTATTTGAATATAAGGCTAACGATATCCTTGCTTGGGGCCGATGGGCTTAGTTTAATTAGAGCTAATCATCTGAAGTGGCTAGTATGTGATTTATTTATTTGTTTTGGAGAACCATGATTTCCATTGGTTAGAGAGAGGGATCATTCATGCATCTGTTTGTGTCATGTCACTCTCTTATCCTGCACTATTTCCACCTTCAACTGTGGATTGGTTGTACTGCTGAGTAGGATCTCATAGTTAGAAGATGATGACCCATGTGAAAAATGACTCTGAGATATGGCAAATGCTTGTTGTTTTGGTTATTCCTCTGAGAACTGAGTATTTTGGAATCGTGAGGGAATCTTGTGACAACAGCACCACTCCTTACAGTGTCACTGATGACCTTTCCAAATTTTAAATTAAATACCTTAGCTTTTTTTCCCCTATTTGTATGCAGCTGGCTTCATTGGTCCTTTTTAACCTTAAATTTGTTTGTGCGTGTATGATTAATTAAAAAAGTAACTACATTTCAGTAGTTATTGGAATGTCTTCTGTGCTTACTGCATGTATATGTAAAATAATTTAGGTTGTTTCGGAGTAAGCTTTACAGAAAAGAAAGGCAGGGTTAATGGTAATTATTAACTTTTTTAGTGACTTAGGCCCTGCATATGCATTTTGGTCTTGTATGGAACTTTGCCTTTTCTAGCAATGCTTCTTATTTGCTTATATCAGGTAACGGTCTCCTTATATTGCAGTTCTGTACTGAAAAAGAACGTGCATGATTCCTTCTTTAATAGATTCTTTAAGTTGTTTCTTTATTAAAGGTTTTGAATCTTGCTTTCAAAAGGTGAGTATGAAAATATCATGCAGCCCTTAATTTCCTGTTTTGACGCTTTTTAGATCAAGAGTAGAGTTGAGGTTTCTACAATATGTGTGTTCAGACTTTTTCCTGTAATGCAAATGTATGTTTGGTGGAACTGAACTGGGACTTGTTTGGTAATATTTTTCCCATTGTGACTGTACGATTTGTGTTAGATACCTTGATTGAGTTGCATAGTTTCCTAGCTCAAATGTTACCCATGCGTTTCATTTTATCATGGTACAAATATTAGTGTATTTGAGACACGAGAACGGGGATGGAAAACTTAATGAGTTCACAAGTAGTGTTGAGTACTTAGGTAGAGCTGCTGCACACCTGTCTTGTGACTTCTGTGTGTGTGCTAAATTTTAAATTCTGTAAGCCAAGTTTTTGCCTATTTGAAATTAATTTTGAAAAATGTTTACATCATTGATTAGGGAGAGTTACCTGTCTAGAAAGGCTGCTCTGGTACAGAGGGCTGAGACAGTAAAGCTGCTGTTCTGTGTCTTGCTCCACTTCTAAGGAAATGTTGAGAATCCTCTTTCTTTTGAGAACTGGGTTCTAGCTGTAATTTACACCCAGCGATCTCGGTATGTTAATTTAGGCAGGTGTCCAAGCTCCATAAATTGCAAGTACTGTATGAATTGGGTCCTGTCAGTAAAAAGGTTCAGACAGAATGTGTTAATACAGATGGAGGAACTGGAGCAAATGTGTGCGCAGGTAAGATTGTTAGGAATGTGAAGCTGACAGCATTGCCATTGTTTCTCAATTGAAGAATGTTTGGAAGAGTATTACGGAAGCAATTGTGATGTTCATGAGAGCTGCAGTGCAGAGGAACAAGAATTTTGATCGGGCCGTAGCGGTTCCAAATCTGACTTAGCAAATGCCTTTGGAAGGTAGTCTTTTTTTTGGCAGAATGTTATTAATTTAGAAAGACATGCTCTGTGTGTGCTTAGCTGCCATTTGGCCTGGGAAATCTAGCTAAGAGGACTGTACAAGTTGGAGAAAGTTTGGCCAGGAGAATGAGATCTTATGTTGTTATGGGTTTCTACTGTTAGCAAAGGCAAGTGGAACTACTTCCAGTGCAGTTCATTTGACTCCTGTTGTGTAGCTCTGAAACCCCCAAGTCTTGTAAGGTCAAGTATTTGTTTGCAGTAGGACAGTACTTAAAGCTGATGCTTTTCTATCTGTAAAGCAGACCTTGTTCTTTTTTCCCCCTTATCAGTCTGTGGCTAGGGTGCAAATAAAGCACCTTGAAGGGAAAAGTTAAAAAGAGGAAATTAGGTGATGAGATTAATATTGTAATTTCTGCTGTTACTATTGAAATTCAACAACAAATGCACAGTCTTCAGCCAGAGTTTTAAACTGATCCTGCTTTTTTTCTTTCCCCTCCCTGCCCACAGTTATTCCATTGGCCGACTACTATATTATTGCTGGAGTGATTTATCAGGCACCTGACTTAGGATCTGTCATTAACTCCAGAGTTGTAAGTGTTCTGTGCATTTGATGTATACCAGTTTGTATCTGCTTTTACTTTTGGTTGTTTCCCAAGCTGCTTAAATCCCTCATTCACTGTTTTGAAGAAAGATTTTGTGTAGTATACAGTAACTGAAAACAAACCCCACTGGTTAATGTGGTGTGCATCCCACATGGAAATGAAAGATCCTGGGAGAGTGCAATATGGTCCAAAATGTAGGATCCATTGTTTAAGGATGAAGGATCAGACTAACTGAGGCTACATAATTAGCAGAACAGCATGAGGTTCAAATAATCAAAAGAAAAATTACATGACGTATCCATATGAAATAGTAATTAAATACATATTCAGTGAAGCTTGCTTTGGAATGTTAATGTAATGTAATATTTCTCTTTAAATGAGGCTTACATTTTTATGTTGGTGTGACGCTTTTTAAATTGGATACTCAGGTTTGGTTTGATCTCTTCTAGTAAACTACTGCTTTTGTAAATTTTTCTCTGTCAGTTTAGGAAAGCACTTCAGAAAAGGTCTTGTAAGAGCCTGTTAAAGAGATTAGATTCTTGGTCCAAAACTAGATGTCCCAAGTTCCCTTCCCAGAACAAAAATGAACATAGAATACTAATTTTAAAATACCTGCTTTGAAAAATTTATACTGTACTTTCTCCTTAATTTCTGAACACTGCCTTATGTTATTGTTCTGAAAGCTCACTGCAGTGCATGGAATTCAGTCTGCTTTTGAAGAAGCTATGTCCTACTGTCGCTATCACCCGTCCAAGGGCTACTGGTGGCATTTCAAAGATCAAGAAGAACGAGGTATGATTCCCAGTTGCTCCTGCATACTTTGGGAGAGGGAAGATAATGTAGGGAAAAGCTTGAGGCAATGCACAGTGATGGTGTAGAGATGAGGTTAAGTCTTAACCTCTTAACTGAGGTTAAGAGATGAGGTTAAGTCTGTCTGAAGGGTAAGTTAGTGCTCCCTGTCAGATGGAAGGAATCTTGCTCTTCTGTGCTGGTGGGGATGAACATCGAGGCATGGGTGGGAGATGAAAATGGTGAGCCATGTGTCAACAAAGTGGGCAGCTCTTCAACCCGCTGGAGACCAAAGTACATTTTCAGAAGCCACACCAGTTTTTCAGGCGGGAAGAATTGTCCTTAATCTGTCTTTCACAAAAAAAAAAACCCAAAACTGATGTCAAAGGGAAAATGTAGGTGAAGTTTAAAGGAGAGACAAATACCAGCTTATCATACAACAAAGAGCTTCTAAGAGAACAGAACTTTTAATACAGCTGCCTCTTACATTTCTATGACTTGCAGAGAAAGCTAAACCAAAAGCCAAGAAGAAAGAAGAACCAAGTTCTATTTTCCAAAGGCAACGGGTAGATGCTTTGCTTTTAGACCTAAGGCAAAAGTTTCCACCCCGATTTGTTCAGGTATGACACTTATAAGCCGTAGTATTACTGTAACTTACTTAGAACCTAAAGCAGTTATAAGTACTTGAACAGCTGAAACCAAATGGGAATTTTGTGTGCTTTTTGCAATGGTAACATGGATTAGATAATAAATTTGAAATGGAAGGCTCTGATTGGAGTGTAGGATTCCCCTTTGTAATTGCAGGAGTCATTAAACTAACCAGGTAAAACTATGAGGGCAAATTTTATTATGCAAATTCCTTGTCTAATCACAGAAGGTCTGTTCTTGTCAGTTATCAGATTTTGCTGCTGCTTCCAGTTTCCTGCTTTGTGAGCTCAATCAAGCCACCACAGCTGTTTTGTTTTAGTTACTCCATTGTTCTGGAGGCTCATTAATTCACGTGGAAATTCTTGGCATTCTGTGAAGTTGTTGTGATTACCTCTCATCGTTTCTAGTAGCCATTTGTTCCACCAGGTCTTCTGCTTGGGAGAAAAGGAAATTATGTTTACAGCATCTCACAAAACTGTTTACTCCTCAGATGTGGGAAAGACTGGCTAACTCTGTATTTTTTGCTTTAGTGCTTTTCAGTTGTCAGAGTAAAAACTGGATGTTATAAAACATTAATTGGATTTTGTTTGAAGTGTATTTAGTGATCCCTTCTACCCTCAACTCTTACGTATAAGGGTGCATTGCTTGGTTTATATTCCTAAGTGAATAGTAGGAAGGGTTAAGAATTATGAGTTTGGTTCCACTGATGTGTTGTGTTTGTTGTTTTTTTTTTCTTCTGCAGCAAAAGCCTGGAGAAAAGCCTGTCCCAGGTAAAACTCTAATATTCTCACAAGACTTAAAAAATAGGCTCTATATAGCAGTGTCTTCCAGTTGCCATATAAGCTTCTTGCTGCTGCTACTGAGGTGGTTAGGAATTCTGGCATTGCCTAATTGTGCAAAGAACTAGGTAAGAGTTCTCTGTGACAGCCAGACTGAAATTGAAAAAACGTCTGCCTTGCCCCTTGCCCTTTCTATCTGTAAAACTGTATTGCCTGGAAGTCCAAGTGCAGGAAATGGTCTTTGAAAGCAGGAGTAGGGTAAAAGGGTGAATGAGGGAACAGTTTAGTCAGTCCAGCATCTCAGTGGTTTCTTTTTCGTGGTGCTACAAGCTCAGGGAAGCATGTAAAGGCTTTGAGTTGATCATAAGCAACCTCAAAACAGGAAGAGCATCAACTGTATTTTTTCAATTTATGCCACTTTTTTACCTGTATAGGTATGAATTTAGCCCCTGGTTATTCTTCTACCTTTGAAATTAATTTTGAGCCTTTGACATCAACAATATTTTCTAAGTACTCTGAACAGTATTTTAGGAACACAAATTGTAGGTTTAATTTTCTTTTCCTGTTACTTTTAAAGTGGATCAAATCAAGAAGGAACCAGAACCAGTCCCTGAAGCTGTCAAGCCAGAGGAAAAAGAGACTGCAAAGAATGCTCAGCAGAGTGCTGGTGCTAAAGGACCACCTGAAAAACGGATGAGACTCCAGTGAAGGGAGAAGTTATTACACATCTGGATTAGTCAGTACGTGGAAAACAGGAGATTCTCGCTCCCCTTTTTCTATATTTAAGTTCTTCAACTGAGACTGACAATTCAGGGACTGAAGTCCCTGTAACAGCTTTTTCTGTAGAAACCTGTAATGCAGATGTTAATGTCAGGATGCGAGCTGCCTCAAAAATGGTGTTTTCAGTCTTCATCTTATTTTGAATGTTGGCTTCTGGGAATGGTTTTTATATCGACATATTTTGCAGCCTCCTGAAATCTTTACAAACTCTTGCATCCCTTGTGTCTTGGTTTCCTATGTAAAAAGAAAAACTTGTGTGTATATATATATATATAAAAAAAACCAACCAACCCTGAATCCTTGGTAAATAAAATTCCTGGCTGCTGGAATACCCTTCTTAAATGCTTACTTTGTTAGTAGCAAATATGCCATATGTGTTGGCAGCTTTTTTTTGGCTTGGATATCAGAATATATTGTGTGCTATTTTGAGGAAGAAAAGTTCATCTCAAGGATTTAGGCTGCCTGCTATAAATTGCCATGCCTTTAGTATGCTTGGGATACAGATAAAAGATTTGATAACTGGAGGCTCAAATCCATACAATTAGATGTCAAACTGCTCTGAGTCTCTAAATGTTCTTGGGCACTCATTTTACTTAACGGTTAAGCTGGTCTTTTATTATAAAAGCTAGTGTTCTGTGAGCGAGATGACATAAAACAAGCTAAAACGTCTTGCTGTTGCGCACTCAGTGAAGCTGTTTATATTTCTCCTTTTTTTGCTGTAACTCAAATGTATCAATTGCATCTCTTCCTCTGTGCTTTTAGCACTTTCTTGCTGCATCTGATCACCTTGATTAGTCATCTGCCTTTTAGACCTGAAGTAGGGCGGTGGAAGAGAAGTGTCACTGACAGCTATACACTCTGCTATTTAAGCATGCTACTCACACAAACAATTTTTTTTTTTTTTTCAGTAAAATTAGAAGTCATCCATTGCAAAGAAATGACTATTAGTTTGGGTTTGTTTTTTTTCATTGAAGTAATGGAGCAGTCCTTGAAAGAGCTTGCTTTCTTTTCACAACTGTTACCTGCTTTCTTGTAGTGAACTGTAGTAAGCAAGGAAATGGTCTGTACATAACAGACAAAATGTAGATAGGAAGGAAGACTAAGACATGCTTAGATAGCTGTGTCAAATTTATTTTGAGGTTATAAGAGACTTTCTGTTTTGGTAACTAATAAACAGCTCTGGGTAGCTATTGAATGTGGAAAGACCCATGTAATTTTTGTCCTGTAATCCAAAGCTGTAACTATAAAGATGTAGATAAACTAATAGCTGTCTGCTGTTGATGCAGATACAGACTTTAAAATTGATGTATCAGTGTACTTAAGTGTGTATTAGCTTCACTTCATACCACGTGGGTCAAGTTTGAACAGCTATTTCTCCAAAAGTTGATAGAAGTAGATAATAAGCTAGTGTGAACTTTTGAACCAAGTGAAGATATAGAAGGCATTTATTCTGGGATACTCAAAACAGGACAGAGCTAATTATTCAGCATTGAATAATTACAAGGTAGTGTGAATACGCTTAGAACAAAAGGGTGTTGATTCTTTCTTGTATTAAAGAAATTCCTCTGAAAGAAAGGAGTACAAGAAGCACCAAGACCATCATCTCATCCGCCCCCGTGATGGAAAGGAGGATCTCCAGAAATGAGGCATGAGTGGTGAGGAACCTCAAGAGTCCATGCTGGATTTTTTGATGTTCAGAATAAAGTCCTTGGAAATGACCATTAAAGGAGCAGAATTTCTCTGTAGTTATTCATATTACTAAGAACCTGTTTGTCATTTGGAAAAACTTGAGAAGGATGACTAGACTGCCCTGTAATGAAGATCTAGGTTTGGTGGGGTTTTTTTGAGGGAGAAAAATTAACTTCTTGTACACCAAGGAAAGATTTAACATTACTAGCAGAAGAAAGATATCTTGCTTATTGCTGAAGGCACATTGCTGTGGTCAAAAAGGGATGCTAGCACACATAGTATGAACAAAGTATTCTACCAATTGCTGGACTTCACCTGAAATAAAGTGTGTTGTACAGCTCAGTGCCTGAAAAAGAATTATCCTGAAGTAGAGGGGTTTGAAGAAGGCCAATAAAATGAGTAGGAGAAAAATTCTCCTATGAAGCCTCTGGGAGGACCAGAAGACTTTAGTTTCTTAGGAAATACAAGACAAATACTGAGTCTTTATGAAACTGAGTACTGTGAAGCAAGTAGGAAAGTAGAGAGCTCTTGTTCTGTCTTGTAGTATAAGAATAGAGGGACAAGTTAATGAAGCTGAATTGGAGTTACATTTAGAATGAATCGTTATACTCCATGCTCAGAATTTGAGCTGATTCAGAGATGAGGGTGGGACTTGAAGGGGCAGACTGTCCTCGCATCTGCATGTCTTAACAGCATTTTTGGTTTCTGCAGAAACATCTGGTATTGGCTGGTGTCAGAGAGCATTAAAAAGGATGGACTTCTGGTCTGATCCCATTTGAGCTAAAATGCAAGCATCTAAGCTGTTGAGAGGATAGAAAATGGCTTCCGTGCATGAAACAGTGCATTCGAATGTGATAAACCTCTTCCAGGGGAATGGTGTTTTCCTGAAAGAATTATATTATAAAGCAGTAAGGGATGTTACCAATGAGTGCATCGATTTCTTAGTAGCTGTCCTTCAATGCTGAAGGTTTGCTATATGAGGGAATGAGGGACTGAAATGTCTTCTGATCCTGTTACTTGCTGACAACATATTCTAAAATAATTTTATCAGTTAAGTGAGCTTTGATATTAACTTACTCAAGTGACATTATGTCAGATATTACTGTTAAACTCTAAGGAATTTACTGCCAAAAAGCTGTTAAGCAGCTATCTTCTAGTCAGTAACATTTTCCAGTACATGAGAGTCTAAGCTTTTTTCTTCTGGTATTTGTGCACTGTCTCGGTTTGGAGCCTGAGTGCCAAAGTCCAAAGTCGTTCAAAGGACTTTCAATATTTGTAAAGCTTATAGATGAAAGGGAAATAAGCAAAAAGTTCCAAAATTTTCCCTGTGTGTCACTTTCTTTTGCATAAAGGAGAGATTTGGTTGTAGAGGAGAGCTAGCTCTACTTTTGTGCTTAGATAATAACCATTCGGACTTCAAAAAGGCTTTTCTTGGCCTAAATCATGGGGTAGCAGGACCTAAAAATGACCTACAACTCTAATAGAAACATTCTCCCGGGAGCCTGAGAGTACATAAACCTGTGTGTATGCACATGAACAGATATGCATACATGTGCATATATTTAAATATATATGCAAAAATCTAGCCAGATTGTAGAAGGAGGGGCAGTCTGGCTACCTCAATTCACTGTGTAAAGCTGATGGTGTCTCAGATGCAGTAGAAATACTGTCTTTTTCTGCTCTTCACTAAGGAAGGTCTGACCAGGCTATGTGTTGTTCTCGCTCATTCCTCTTTGCTGTTCCACTCCCGTACTTCATATTTTGGTAACCTTTTCCTAGCAAAGAAAGTTAGATGCCATTTGGACAGTCAGTATGTGTTGTTTGCCAAAGCAAGCTGTACTTGGAGCAAGGTTAGAAGGGTATAGACAATAGGAGGGACAAGGCAAGGGGGAGAGATTAGCTTTATTTTGGGACATCGAGGTTCCCTGTGAGAAAAATGGTGATGATGTTATGCAAACAGAATGTGGCTTCACTGAACCAACAGATGGCTTCTGAACAAAAGCTGATGTAATACGCTTTTTCAAATTTTTTCAGTATTTTTTCTGTGGCAAAACAAATGATAACTAGGCATTCAAGGTTCAAGACAGTTTTTTCTTTTTTTCTTGGAGAAGAAGGTGAATTTTTGATAGTGTTGCTTTGGTCCTGTAATCATGCACAAAACAAACAAATGGTCACTTATGCGACAAGTGTCTTTCTGTAGCCTGATGTGGATCATAGATGGATGGGTGGTGGGGAGAAATTTTCCCAGTGGGATGGAGTTATGATGTATTATTGATCTCTCAACAATCAGAAAGCTTCGTTTCTTTCTGTCAGGACAGTGGATTTCAACCTGTGGTCCACAAGGCTGCTGGGGTTTTGTGACCTGTTCCTAAAGACTCAACAGAAGGTAAGTGAGAACAGTAAACCTCTTGCTGGTAGGATTCAATTCCATAGGAGCTTGCACCTTCACTGGAAATTTTAGGGGGTGACCAGATTGAAAAAAAAATTTGAAAAACGTTGATGAATCATGAGAAAGCCAGTTACACCTGCCAGAAACATTTGTCTGCAGTTGAAGTAGCTATGGATTACTGCGATGTTTTTTCCTGGCTATACTGTAAGGTCAGTCATTTTTTCTTCCAACCTGTTAATTGTCATATAATGGGAATCTTTCCCTCCCTCCCCTTTGATCTTTACTTGATCTGAGTACAGAAGTGCAAGGCTCTGGTAACCTGAACACAACAGCGTCATACCTTTTTATGTAGCCTCGATGCTGAAGGGCTTGCTTGGGTGCTCAGCACATTCCACTCTGTGGAAACAGAGTACTTTCTAGTCCTAACTATACAGTTATGTTTATATTAAAAGAGAAAGAAAGTAGTAGGCAGGTGTGGAGGGAGGGGGAGATAAGACATGTCTCTAGCAAGTTGGCGGAGTGATTTAGTAGGGCATTTTCTATAACTTAAGGAGTGGTCACACAGCAGAAGTATGTGTTTAAATGCTACAGACACTGNATGTAGCCTCGATGCTGAAGGGCTTGCTTGGGTGCTCAGCACAGTGTCGCAAACTTATGTTGACATTTCCCCTTGAGAATAACCTGCCATGAGTTTAACAGTGGAAACAGAGTACTTTCTAGTCCTAACTATACAGTTATGTTTATATTAAAAGAGAAAGAAAGTAGTAGGCAGGTTTGGAGGGAGGAGGAGATAAGACATGTCTCTAGCAAGTTGGCGGAGTGATTTA
Source organism: Anarhynchus alexandrinus (assembly GCA_008711295.1). Lineage (NCBI taxonomy): Eukaryota > Metazoa > Chordata > Aves > Charadriiformes > Charadriidae > Anarhynchus > Anarhynchus alexandrinus. Next base: position 2,140,325 of record VUYV01000124.1, read on the forward strand.
GTAGGGCATTTTCTATAACTTAAGGAGTGGTCACACAGCAGAAGTATGTGTTTAAATGCTACAGACACTGCACACAAAGATTATGTAACAGGATTTTTCTATTATAGTTATTGTGGTCTGAGCTGTATTTATTTCAAAAGACATAATCTGACTTAGTTCAATTGCCCTGGAATGCAAAACTGATACTTTAGAAGTAGTGGACAATTATTTAATAACTAAATGCATATTAAAGATTTCACAGAAAATAGTTTCTATAATTTTAAAATTAAAATGAAAATAAGGCTAACAGGTCATGAGTCTGTTCAGTTTTAGGTAAAGCAGTAATAAATTTCAAACAATATACAATTGTGGATATCTAGAAAATTCTTATAGAAGCAGGCGTCCTTCTGTTTTCATTCCTTTAATCTGACGTACTGTGTTATAAGCTGTACACTACTAATGCTGGCCACGCTTGCAATGAGCGAGCAAGGTGCCAGTTCACAGCATCTGAGGCCCCTTTGAACAGCTGTTGGTAACCTCCACAGCTGTTGGTTAGGCCTGCCACGTGCCCAGCTCAAGGTACCAGCCCACTCGGGACCCTGGGGCAGCAAAGAGGGCCTCTGAGCACTCTGCCAGCTGCTCCTCTTGCTGCTCGGCCTCCTGAGGGGCAGTGCCTGTCTCAGGCAGTTTGAAATGTTCAGGGTTGCTGCTCGTGCCAGGGTGATGGTCAACACCGAGAAGTTGGTGCTGAAAGGCAGGATCCTGGAGATGGGGTGGTGGGAGGGTGTGCCTCCTGCAGCTGAGAAAGATAAGGGCCATAGCAGGTTGGACTTCATCCCAGGCATGCTTTCAGTGCTGAAAAGAAAATTGTGAAGAGTTCCCAAAAGATAACAGCTGTGGCTGTGTCAAATCCCAGCACTATGCGCCAAAAACCCACTGTGCATAGCTGTGCTGTACAGGACATCCTTTCCTGCACAATCCAGATCACTGTCTTATAGCTGTGTCTTGATGGAGCTGTTCCCTAAAACAGGGATGCCAGCCATGTGGTACATGTACCTGTAAGCTCGCTCTCTCCCCAGTGCTCTACAAGCACAAAATTTAGAAAGACCATGATGTGGGAAAGCATCTGTTGCATCAGTGATGTGTGTAATTAAGGCACGCTGCTGTAGGTATGTAGCAGCTGTGGCGCAGATAAGCTTTATGCTTTTATACTTGGTGCTATTAGCTTACCTCTATATTTATTGAACGTAGTGGAAGTGAATTCCTCCCTGGTTCTACATTTCTTTCTTAGGGGGTGTGCGTGTATAGCTGTAGTATACACTACCATGGAGTGCTGTGTCCTAGTAACCAGATAGGAGATGAGTATTTCTGTGCTTTTTCATTTCAGCCCCTAAGTTTTTCCAAATATTCTTTTGAGCTGAAATAGTCTGTTCCTGATCTCCACTCACAAATTATTCTTTAATAAAAAAAGTGAACAAAGCAAAACGCAGCCTTTGAGCTATTAAAACAGATTTTTTCCCCCTTGTGGTCTAACCAAATGATCCCTTTGCTCAACACGAACATCCGTGACGAGGAATGTGAAGCTGGGCTGAGGGCCCTCCTTGCTGTGTCTGCTCAGAAGGAGAAATGCCCATTAATTTGAAAATGAAGATTATAAAAAGCTGGGAACGTGCTTGTGATAGGCTAATTTATTTGTTCCTCCGTACCTGCCCAAAGAGCAGGGGATGGATGTCCCAAGGTACCCTCGCAGCCCTCCGAGATGTACCCCCAGGCAGCAGGGCGCCATTTCCATAAGGGGAAGGTGACGGGGGACGCCATGTTGCCACTCCTCCCCAGCTGCTGGGCAGTTGGAGGCCTCGGAGAGCTGCGGCCCTCCCCTCTGAGGGGCGGTTGGAGGCCTGGGGGTGGTTCCTCCTGGGCAGGGTCCTTCCGGGCTCCATCCCCTCACAAAGCAGGGCGTGGGGTGGCGATGGGGGCACTGCTGGGGCTGCTGGTGCTGCTGGGCCTGGCGGGGTGTCCCACCACCTGGGGGGACCTGTCCGGGGACCTGCGTGTCGCCGCCACCTGGGTGACGGTGCCACGGCAGTTGAGCCCCCGGGCCAACACCAACCCCCCGTCCGTCTCCTACTGGCTGGAGGTGGAGGGGCGGCCGCGGGTGCTGCGCCTGTGGCCCCGGCGGGGCCTGGTCTCCCACCCCTTCACCTTGGTCACCTACGGCAAGGACGGCGCCCGCTGGGAGGAGCACCCCTTCGTGCAGGACAACTGCTTCTACCAAGGCGAGGTGCAGGGGAGCCCCGGCTCCCTGGTGGCCCTCGGCACCTGCGGCAGGGGCATCCACGGTGTGCTCTGGGTGGAGGATGGCACCTACGAGATCGAGCCCATCCCCGACGATCCGGCCTTCCGGCACATCCTTTACCGCATGGAGGAGGCCAACAACACAGTGGGCCCCTCCTGTGGGCTGACCCCGCAGGAGCTGCAGCACCAAAAGGCTTTGTTTCCCTGGTTCAAGGCCCCCCAGGCGGTGGAGGAGGAGATGCTGAAGGACTGGTGGACACATGTCAGGTATGTGAAGATCGTAGTGGTCGTGGACTACGTGCGGTTTGTGAAGTCGGGCAGGAACGAATCCGAAGTGTTGAGGCAGGTCATAGAAATCATCAACGTTGCAGACTCTCTGTATGAACCGCTTTCTGTGCGGCTGTTTCTTGTGGGATTGGAGATCTGGACCAAAAACAACCTTATAAACATTACGAACTCTATCAACAAGGCACTTGACGACTTTAACATGTGGCGGAAGTCAGACCTGTCTCCACGGTTGCGCCATGATACTGCTCACTTATTTGCATTTCAGAGCTTTGGAAGAATCCTGGGATTGGCATTTGTAGGGTCCGTGTGTAATAACCAGTGGTCATCAGCAGTCGCTTCTTTCACCGATAGGAAGTTATCCTCATTTGTTATCACATTTGCCCATGAGTTGGGCCATACTCTTGGGATGCGCCATGATGAACCGGGCTGTAAATGCAGGCGAAAGAAATGCATTATGCATGAAAGCAGTGTTGACACTGATGCGTTCAGTGACTGCAGTTACCGAGACTACTTTGACCTGCAGGGACGTGGCGCCAGCTGCATTCACCAACCACCAGAACCTGGCACTTTCTACGCCATGAAGCGTGAATACTGTGGGAATAAGATAATAGAAGGAGGAGAGCAATGTGACTGTGGTTCAGAATCAAACTGCAGAAAGGATCCTTGTTGTTACCCGAACTGTACGTTTACTGCAGGTTCAGTCTGTGCTTCTGGAAAATGCTGCAAGAGCTGTCAGGTCCTTCCAGCAGGAACGCTCTGCAGAGCGAGTACTGGTGACTGTGACCTGCCTGAGTATTGCAATGGGACTTCCCCTTGGTGCCCGCCGGATGTGTACATACAAGATGGAACCCCTTGCAAAGATGGTGCTTATTGCTATCGAGGAAAATGTTCGTCCCATAGTAAACAGTGCCAGCGTCTCTTTGGCAAAAAAGCAAGGGCTGCTCCTTTAGATTGCTTCAAAGCAGTGAATACTCAAGGTGACCGGTTTGGGAATTGTGGTACTCGTAACAATATCCGTTTTATAAAATGCAGTATTGAGAATATCTTATGTGGTAGGATCCAGTGTGAAAACATAGACAAATTGCCTCTCTTGCAGAACCACGTAACGCTAATCCAAACCCCTGTTGGAGGTAAAATATGTTGGGGTCTCGACTATCACGTAGGGATGCCAATAGCTGACGTGGGGGCTGTGGAAGATGGCACGCCATGTGGTAATGATAAGCTTTGTATCAACAGCACATGTACCAGCGTATCACTGCTGAACTACGACTGTAACGCGACAATGTGTCACAACAGAGGAGTGTGTAACAATCGTAAGAACTGTCACTGCAGGTATGGCTGGGCTCCTCCGTATTGTGAGTGGAAAGGATTCGGAGGGAGCGTTGACAGTGGACCCCCTCCAGCCAGGGAGATTTTCCAGAGAGCAAAAATAGCAGTAAAAGTACTCAGTCATCTTTTGCTCTGTATCCTTGGACTAACCATCACCATACATTATAAACGGGAAATAGTGGGATGGCTTAGGAGGAAAAAGGCCCAATTTTGTAGAAGATAGCAGTTGTTTCAAATACTGGAAAAGCCAGCAGTTCCTAAAGGAGAACACCTGCTGGTGAGTCAAAATCCACCACAAAGCACTTGCCGAAGACCAACAAGCAGTAGCTTTGAGTGCTCCTGGGGAAATTTCCCTTGAGCAGAGCCAGCTGATAACTCATCAAAATAATTCCACACATTCTGAATAGTTCTAATCTCATGTGATATCACTAAATGCACAGTAAATGTTATCTTTGTTTATTTTGAATTAATAAATGCAGGCAGTAAGGCATGCTGTTCTTTTGTTTTCTTTGCACCTTGAGCTCTTAAACTGAACTAGGTAGGCAAACTGTAAGTATAGCTTTTATGCTTCATATCAATAGTTTGCAAATGTAAAATGGGTGTAAATAATTTATTTGCTCCAGTTTACTCCTTCATCTAATGCTTTCTCCAATTCAGGGGGAGAGATGTTTGTGAACATCTTGTTTCTGTCATTCATTAATAACCGAAGAGAAAAAAAATTGCTCCTGCAGTCTTCATTTAATTCACATCTGTGACACGCAGGCAGGCAAGAAATAGGTATTTCAGTGAGATGCAGGTGTCTGTGGCATAAACCCTTCCAGCTGTTTCCAGGGAATAGTCCTGTGGGAGGGAGGTAGATCATAGGGAACAGGGTCTTCATTTTGTGACAGTTGAGAAGTATTACCCAGATCACGCCAGTAAGCATTACATTTCTGAGCCATCAGATATACGTCGAGTGTAGTGACACCAAACCTGATGTTTCGCAAGAACAAATTGTCTTTCTTTTTCTGGAAACTTTCCAGTGCCTTGAGTGCTGGGTTCTTTTCGGAAATGCTATGTATGTTATTGTCGCTAAGAGGAGCTGTCTGTGAGGTTGCACAAGTTAACTGGATCTCTAAAATACATGGAACTATTCTGCAGGTCTCCCACATGCAGGATTTCTGCAATATTTGATAGATGTTTTATCTAACTATCTTGGAGGGTGGGGGTGTTGGGGTTTCTCTTGGTTTACTATGTGAATTCTTAAGCTATTGCTGAGTGTGTCCTTGCAGCTCTATGGAGTGCCACACAGAAGCATTGCATTTTTCATTTATTTAACAGGAGATAAAATGTGTCTAACTTATGAAAAAGCACAAGGGATGTGGAAATACTCTTCAGTATGTTTTATTTTTATTATTATAGCAGTGACTAGATCTTTCAACCAGATCAGCATAAAGAGGAGTCTGTAGTCCAGATTTACAGTGAAACTTTATTTTAAAGGACTGGTGTTTCTGGATTAAGGAATCTAATATTCTGGTCTGCTATCAAAAGAATTATTTGTGTTTGGAAAGCAAAGACTATATTTTTAGCAAACACTCTGTAAAGGCAGGGTAAGTACCCCAAACACTTGCAACATTTGAGGAGAAAGATGTTGGTGACTCTACAAATGATGATGGTAAACTCTTGTAGCCTCCCAAGTATGACATTTATGTTCCTAGAATACACATTTTCCTGTACCTTTTTTTTAAAAAAATGATTGTGTTCTGCATCCAAAAGTGGCTGGTTACATTATGATTGGATGTGAAATACAAAGGATGTGATTCACAGTTCTTCATCGCTTTTTGTCTAAAGCAAATGGGTCCTTAAATTGTTATCTATATTTGTCTGGGGAAATGAGGTAATGGGTTGTTTGTTCAGTAGGCTACACTTGTTATCTTGATGCAATCTTCTATTTACGTCAAAAGACAAGATAACTGCCCCTTGACTAACACCCCACATTTATTCCTTACAACCAGAGACCAATTTTTTGAGGGGGAATGGTGGGTAGTATGTTTTTTCCTCAGAGAAATTATTAATTCAGGTGTGAGAAGCAAGGGATGTGGATTAGGTGAAAGATGGGGGATAAAAGTAACACAAGAACTACACCCAGCAGCTTCCAGCTACCTATACACAGCTTGTAAGTACTGGCAGACTTTTTTATTTTGCTTTTTAAGTACGTAAACATCAGTGGCAGAAGTCTCAGGGTGCCACCTTGATGGCCTGCTGTTGTTGATTGATAGTATACCATAAGTTGCTGAGTATACATCTATGCCGAGACCAGAGAAACACTTCAGTCATAGTGTTCTTATTTACCGACATGTATACTGAAGAGACAGAGGTGTAAATGAAAGCACGATTTAGGCTAGAAAGCTTACTTGTAAATGCAGTTTTGGAAGAGACAAAGCAATAAACTGCTATAGTTTCCATTTTTGCCTATGCTTAAAGACTGATCTAAAAAACCTAACTGTTAATTGGGAAGAGGCTTTCAGCAAGCTTTTCTTCAAGAGTATTTCTGTATGCTTTTCTTCTATTTCTGCTTAGGCCATATGAGCAAGATAAACATGCATCCCAACAAACCTAGTCTTAGGATTTATAAAATGTCTGACTCCCCTTGCTGAGGTTTTGTCCTTGACAATATTGTTGTTTCTGATTTCACCATAGCAACAAAAAACTTGATATTTCTGGTGGTTTGTTAGAAATGTTGCACTACTGCTGTTGTGGTATGAAGGTGCAAGTTTAAGTTCAGTCCTAATCTTTCTGGTCCCCCCCCCCCCTTTTTTCTTCCTCCTAGTTTTAATTGCCTTTTTAAATATTTTGAATGGATGTGAGAGCTTGGCTAATGTATAAGTCGCTTGAAGATGGAAGAGGCAGCCTGCAAATGCTGCTGTACCATCTCCCAAGAGATATTGGTCAGTCTAGTATGTGAAATGGTGCTGGAGGGAAGTGTCTGACTGTGAAGACCTGTGAAATGGTTTGTGCAAGAGCAGCAAGGTATGAAGTCTTAGGTAGCTGTTAACATGTGGTGGGTCAGTAGTGGTGGGTGAAGCCTGGAGCTGCCTAGGAGTAAGTAAAAACAATTTACCCATGTTTCTTGTTTGAAATGTCTTCCTGGCTAAACAAGACTCTTTTTTTTAAAAAAAAACAACTCTTAATATTGCAGTTATATCAGATCAAGATAAAATTGTTTTTGTTCTAAGACAAGACTGTCATCTCTAAAATACATTAAAACTGCTGCTAAGGAACAGTATGTATCTTTAAGGAGTGTGCCAAGTATGGTATTAGTAAAACCTGAATTTGGAGAAAAAAACAGTTGATGGCCATTGTACAAGTTTTGCTTTCCAGTGTTCTTAACCATTGGCAAAAAATAAGTATAGATATCCAGGACAACATAACTGGAAACTGGACTGAAACAGGTATGAATGCTGGGCTTAATGGTTTAAGAAGTCCTCCTGTGATAGACAAATCATGGTTTTGCTCATCATTGGAGGTGTAGTTGGGCCTTGAATGCCGGTCTCCCACCTTTGAGGCAGGTGTTCTAACACTCAGTTGAGTGCTAAGCATTAATGTTGTAGCATTAAGGCATGTTGGCACACTCTTCCTCTAATCCAGAGATCCAGCACCCAGGCTGCCTCTTCCTATTAAATTCAGGAATCCAAAAGTGCAGCTAATTCTGGAATTAATGCAGTCAAAAATATTTGTCACTTTTACTGCAATACTGAACAAACAAATCGGTAGTGTAACACTGAAGACCAGAGCACCCGATCCTCATTTTCATCAGAAAAGTTCCTGCAGCATGTTGATGGGGGTGCCCCAATAGTGCCAAGCAGTTCAGTGATGAAAAATTGCACCGGGCCCTGTTCATTGTTCCCCTGTTGTCATTGTCTGTATTGCGACACATGTAGCATGGGCTGAAATAGATAAGGATACCATTTAATAAGGAAATAAATAGGGATAAATTTTGCTTTGCTAGCTTTTCCCCAATAATAAGTTCAAGAACTCCCTGAGGTACAGGAGTCCCAGGTTCAAGTGGCTCCTCTGTTAGACGGGAAGTTGAACTACTTTGCCTTTTATTGCTAAGTAATTGTCTGTGCTGTAGAGTCTTGAGGAAATTTCCCAAATCCTCAGACTGAACACCTTCTGCAGGACATCGTTAAGTATTTATTGTTCTGTGTGCTATTTGGGGTTCTGAATCGGAGGCTACCACTGTATTGCATCGCAGCGTAACTGGGCGCTGGCACGGACGCTCCCTGTGCTACCTGTCTGCGCTGGGCTTTTGCTTCTGCCCGTCCCTGCCTGATCCGATTTTCGGTCTGCTGTGTGGCCAGTTAAAAGGGCAGGTAGCAGGTCGCACAGCTCCCCGTTTCTCTGCCATGCCCACCCCAGCGAACTACCACCCGCTCCTTAACCTTCGTGAGAAACCCCCCTCCAGCCCGGGGAGCGGCGCGGGGCCCGGCAGGGATGCAGGGGCAGGTGCCTGCGGGCAGGAGGCGGCTGTGTTGTGCCCCCCGGGCCCAGGGGGTGGCAGCCCACGGCAGGGGGCGTTCGGGGACCAGAGGGAGTAGCCCCCCTCCGCGGGCCGCCGCAGCCCACGGGTCCTCAGCGCGGAGGACGTACCGCTCTCCGGGGCGCGTACCGGCGCCGCCTCTCGCGGCAGGGCCGCTGTGGGCCCCCGGCCGGCGGTGAGGGCCGGGCCCCGCGGGCAGAGGCCGGTGCTGGGCCCCGGCGCCCCTCCC
>VUYV01000124.1:2149082-2184476 GCA_008711295.1 Anarhynchus alexandrinus
CCCTCAGGTAAGGCGGGGGGGCGGCCGCCCCTCACCGGGCCCTCGGCGCCTCCCGGGCCGGGGCAGCCGCGCCGAGGCCTGGGGAGGCCAGAGGCGGGAGCGCGGGGGTGGTGGCGGGGACTGGTCGGGGGATGGGGGGCGCTTAGCGGGCACCGAGGCGGCGGCGGGAGGGTCCCGGCGGTGAGGACGGTGCCCGTTCCCGGGCTGTGGCCGCTGCGGCCTCTCCTCCCGCGGCGCGCCCGTGGCAGTGGCCCGTGGCGGATACGGTGCTGCGGGGAAAGCCCGCGACCTGCGTGAGGGAGAGGCGGCCGGGCCGGGCTGTGCCTGCTGCGGGAGCTGCGGGTGGTGTGGTGTCTCGGGTGGAACAAATCCCTTCTGGTTTTCCCAGGAGTTGCTGTCTCCATCGCGGCTCCTCTTGCTTTCGGTGGCAGGTGCTGTGCGCTCGGCCGTGCTGGATACCCAAAATTAGGGGCCGTTTTGGAAGAGGTGGCCATGCCCTGTACCCGTCGTCAGCTTCGTCTTAGTTGTTCGGGGTGGCGAGTGAGAGGAGCGTAGGTTGGAAGGCAGAGGGAACAGGGCAGTCGGTGGGACATCTTTTTTTTTGGCTTTGCTTTTCCTGTCACAGCAGCGTGTGCCATCGTGGAAGCCTGCCGATGCCTGTCCGCCCTCCTGTTTTTACAGGATTTACAACACCGTTCAAAGCGCGCTTTCAGAAGGGTGGCCAGTTAGCACCAAACGTGCGGCTCTGGAGCAAAATCCTGTCCCCAAAGAACCGCAGGCTCCAGGGAGGTTTTGGAGCTAGAGCTGTACTTTGGTGCGTGAGGCCTTCTCTTTAATTAAAACGAGCATGAAATTAAAAAAGGGCAGCCCTTCTGTCCACGCAACTGCTGAGTGCGGCTGCTGGCCTGGCCTTGGCTCCACCGGCCCCCCCAGGGACCCGCAGCACCCACATTGTTGGCGTATGTGCCATTTGCATGTTCTCTGGGGTGAAGGTAGTTCCCGTGTGGGGCTGGGGTCAGTCCTGACCCCCCCCCATACCAGCGATCGCAACCCAAAGGGTGAGCCTGGCAGGCAGCCCTCTGTCTCTCCTGTTTGCCGGGGTGGCCAGTGGTCTGAAAGCCTTGCAGCCCTGCCTGCACAGCCGTGAGCTCAAGCCAATGAAGCCACGCTTGTCAGGGAAAGTTATTTGCTCAATGAAGCCGGTTCTGATGGGAAAGCTCTTTCCATACACTTGGGAACCTAAAATCTTGAGGGAGGTGGAAGGGGATGTTGAAGGGCAGAGTTGAGAGGTCTTGAATGTGGCCGCGGCAATTTAAATCTGATTACCCCAAGCAGCATTTGTCCCGTCATTAAGATGGGCTGTGTATTTTTAGAGTTCAGTTTCTAACTATGTCACTTGATTTGAAGGTCCTACAGCCCCCTACGACCTTGATGCATTTACCATGTGAATTATTATTCATTTATGTGGAAGGAACAAAACGCTGTTATCTGTAAAGCACAGTGTAATCCCGTAATCTCTCTAACCAGAGTTTTGACTGCAACTTTTTAAAACAGGTCTGATGCTAAACATCTCTGGCAAAAGTTTGCTGAGGAGGTGAATGTATGTACAGTGGCAAAACAGTGCGTGTATGTCTCTTTTCCAAATTTCCTTCTGAAGTACTAGGCTGAAATTAGGCAGAAAAATGCGGTTTTATGGAAAACTAAATAACTTCATTGGCTCGATTTGCAATATTATTCAATCTCTCTTTTCCTAATCCTGCCAACCATGATTTTTTTTTTAATGTCTTTTTGAGGGACTTTTTAAGTTTCGGGGGGTAAATGAAGTACAGGGAGGTCTGCAGCCTCAGGGAGGATCAGGAGTTTAGCCCAGCGCCTCCTTTTAAAGCTCTGCCATTCCATGTCTGGTCCCTGGTAGACAAGGGATTTAGTGCCATGTGCTCTCTCTTCTTCCCCTTGCTCCTTTTCTCACAGTTGTGCTGTGTCTCTTTCTATGGCCACATGAGCTGGAAGGGGAGAATAGCAGAGAGCTCAAGGAATGACAGGGAAGATATTTTTAGCCAGAGTGGAAGTTTAAGTGCTGGGAAGGAACGACACAGTGAAAAAGCCCTGTGAATACTTAACTTGGTCTAGCATGAACTGCTGCCTCTTTTTGTCACGAAGATTTGCTCCTATCTCATGTTGCCTCTGCTGATGAAAGCTGTGACTTTTGATTATTTTTCCAATCGTGGGTGACAACTTGCAAAATGTATACTTTTTTCATGTATATATATATATATTTGGGGTTTTTTATATATGTGAGAGAGAATCGATGTACTCTGAAAATCTGATTCCAGCTTTTTAATAAATGTTGATTAAACCTTGTACTTTCAGTAGTATTGATTTCTCCCTGTTCTCAGGTTATTGGCTTCATGGCAAATAATTTTTAGGTTTGTGGATTATTATTATTTTTTTTAATTCCCATCGAAGGGTGTGTTTTTGTGCACAACTGTCGCTTCTTGGAATAGATATTAGTTTAACTGAAATGTCAGTGTTTCTTCAATCTGCTGCCACTTCCATTTTCTTCCTCATTTGTCTGAGGCTGCCAGGAAGAGGAGGGGGAAAAAAAGGTGTGGCAAGATTGCTGTTAATATTTCTTTACTTCCCAGCTGTAGATGCACACTTTAAATAGCATGATTCATCTTGCACATCCTTTGATCTCCTGTGACTGATTTAAAATCAGCAGGCACAGGCACAAGGTGGTTTTACTTTCATTTGCAACTCTCCTTCTCAAAGTTTCTAGTCCCAACTTTGAGAGAAAGTAAGAAAGAAAGAGCAAATAAATAAATCAGCCTGGCTGAACCTGGGGAGAATTTGCCTTCAGCTGTTTGTCACAATAGGTTTTGGATGACTGGTTTATGTCAGAAAAATAAGTGGGTGGTTGGTTTTTTTTTTTTCCTCCATTTACTTTGATTGTATGTTTGTGGGTTTTTTTCCTTTTCCTTGACTTTTCTTTCTTTTTTCATTGCAAGCCTCTTGTTAGGGAATCTTTCCCATCCCTTGTCAGGTATTATTATTTACAGAGAAACTTAGCTGCATGTGCTATGGGGAATGTGCTCTCGTAACCTGTGGTTTTCCAGATTTTGAATTCAATTTGTTCTTCTGGATTTCAGAGAAATAAGAAGTCTTAATATTTAACTGCACTTTAATCCAGCAGCTGGTTCCAGCTAGAGATCTGTAATTGAGGCTTACTTTAAAGAACAATACGGAACATAACAAAAATGTGACGTGGATATCAGTTGTTTAATGTATGTGTTTTCCTTTTTGTTTTGCTTTAAATCCCAGAACTTTTTGTCTTTATGTCGTGTTGCGTTTTGAATTTCTGAAACAGAATAAAGTGATTACATACAATTTAAAGTAGCTGCATCTAAGCTAATCTTATTCTTGGAGGCCAAGGACGCCAGTTCCAGCTCCTTAGATGTGGAAGGGGAGATTTCTGAGCTGTAGGTGCCCTCGAACTGGTAGCACAGCTCCTCTTGCCTGTTTCCTCATTTGTAGACAGGGTGTAAAGCTCCTTGCCTTTCCTAACTCTGTTTCCCAGCTCATGAAATGCTTGTCAGGCATGATTTCTTGTTGCTCAAAGGTAATGATTTACTGTAGCCTCCTGTGAAATGCAGAATGCTTTCCTTTCCTTTCATGCTGTGCTGAAGAGGCGTATTCCTGCTGAGGGCTGAATCAGCATGTCAGAATCGATGGCATGTCCCTCAGTATTCCCCCAAACCCACCTGAAAACGGCTCATGGATGCTTTATGGAATGAAGCATCTGGGCCCTCAGGCATTCAGGGTCTCTCCTCTGCTTTCAAGACCAGTTTAATGAGAATAACTTTTCTAGACAGATGATGGCTGGAAAAGATGATGCAGATTTATATGCTGTGAGTTTTAGTATGGTGGAGAAAACAGGACCATGTGGGAGGGTACAGTCCCCAACAACAGCACAAATGTCTGAAGCTTTGAGCTTTTTCTCATCAGCTTTCTCTTTGGCTTACCTTAGGGCTGGGCTTCAACATTGTTGGTGGGACAGATCAGCAGTACATTTCCAATGACAGCAGCATCTATGTCAGCCGGATCAAAAAGGATGGGGCAGCTTACCTTGATGGCCGATTACAAGAAGGAGATAAAATTTTAGCGGTAAGCCCTTTCTTCTGTCGCCCCGTGTGTTCTTGAAATGCTGTGATCAGTGATGTGATACGAGATGCAAGTTTGCCATCGCAGTGCACAGAGAGGAGGGATGTGATGAATGCAATTAGATGATGGAAGAGCTGTCTTGGGGATCTGGGGAGAGCTTTGAGCACGAGCGAGATGAGTGCCTCTGCACATGGGCCCATCTCTTCTGCCTTCTTGATTTGTCTCAGAAGTGGTCCTTGGTGCTGCGTTTGTATTTCCTCTGTGACTTGCCTCTCTAAGGTTTTAGAATCCCTCAGACCTTCTCTTGCTCACAATGGATCATCATTTACACACATGTCAATAAAAGTCTTCCACCTCTAAGTTTCCATTTTTTGACTGGTAGTCGGTGATTACCGATCCTTTTGCTCAGGGGGATTTTTAGGCTTTAAAACTTCCAGGCCATAAAACTCTTCATTTCAGCTCATCGGGAATAATACAGGTGGCTTCTCCTTTTAGAAAAATGTTTTAAAGTGACTGAGGTTCAGTCCTGCTGGTTCATCAGACAGTTGGCAGTCATACAAGACAATATGCTTTACGAAGTGATGAATGAAGAAGTAGCCTCTCCTAGTGTGATACATGATCTTTTAATACTCCTTAATTTTATTTTATTCTTGCTTATTATGTTCCACATGTAATCTTTTTAGCCTCTATAGAGTGTCTTGCACTACTTGGAGCCTATTATTGATCCAGAAAATTATATTAAGTTAAATGGAGAGCATTATCCTATCTTTTCTTGGCAGTTTAATATTTACTTATTTGTATTTAGGGAGTTTAAATATCAAGGGAGGCACTAGATGTGATCTCAGGGGATCCAATTAGGGGTAATGGGGATGAAAAAGAAAAATTAGGCTGAATATCGTCAGGTAGTGAATGAAATCAAGTAGGTTATAAAACCTTCTGCCATGAGATACTATTTTAAACTAAGAAAAATCCTAACACATTCAAGCAGATGCCAATATGTATGTAAGTCTTTTTGTTTTGTTTTGTTACATCAATATGCTTTTAAATGTATGTTTACAACACTCTTTCAAACAGAAGGGTTTCAAAGGTAGACCAGTAGAGGGAACAATGTGGGAAAGAGACTCATAATAATAATTTTGCTGGAGCTGCTCTTTTATTTTCATTAGCTGTCAGAATTATGCCTTTGATTTGTTGCCAGTAAAGCAAGAGCATAAGAAGCTGCTATTGACACAACTGTCGTCTTGTAGTCTGATTTTGCTTCTAGGTAGTTGGTGGTTTTTTTTCAGTACCTCTGTGTTTTGGCTTGGAATTTCTCGTGTTATCTCTCAATGTATAAAAATACATCTATAATATGAATGGATGAATATGGATCTTGGTGATTATATTATCATGCCCATGCAGAATTTTGTGAAAGAGGAAGATTTTTATCTCCTGTCCTTCCTGTGTTAGCCTGCATCATTAAAAAATTGCTTTTTGCCCTTCAGCAACTGGTTTTCCTTTTCCTTTTTTGCTAGATCAACGGCAGAGACTTGAAGGATTTGCGGCACAAGGATGCTGTGGAACTGTTCAGGAATGCAGGCTATGACGTGTCTCTGAAAATTCAGCGCAGGGTATGTTTTACCTGTTTCTTGGGGTTATTTCTGGCTCAGTTTAGACTGGTTTCTATGATGGATAGCTCTCTGTTCCATGAGGCAGAAAAATACCATGTCCAGGTGCTCAGTGTGAATTACATGTATAAAGATTTTGTTTGAACTGTGGCCTTCTGTAGTTGACCACAGCTGTAATCATCCATTCATTACTTGTTCGTAACAGTATCAGTGAAGAGGTGAGTTTGGAGAAGTCCCCAGGTCTTTGTTTTGATGGACTGTGGTGTGTTTTCTCACAGATCTCCTTCCTCAGAGGCAAAGGTTTGTCTGTGAAGACAGAATCTCAGGTTCTCCAGTTGTATTTCAGAGGCCAAAATCCTACTGGAGACAAAACTCCAGGTCATCACCCATGTTAGTGTTCAGATGTGTGTGCAGCCCACCACAAAGGAACAAATGTCGGCTGCTATAGTTTAAATATACTGGATATAGAAAGAACACAATCCTTAATCCACTGTTGTAATTTGAACATCCCTGGCTAGCATGGAAGTTGACAAAGGAAATACTGATCAGCCTGAAGCATACTGATGGGGAGAGGTGGGTTGAGGCCCCTTTTCTACTCCCTTAGTAAAGGAGTAAACCTTCTGGACCAGTGTACAGGGCAGGTAAGAAAAACAGAGAGGACAGTGATGCCCTTTTCCTGGTAAAGACACCAGGAAATGGTGTGGTGGGAAGTGCCCCAAGGGATGACTGGGTATGTGTGTGTTGTTGCTTCTGCTGTATGGGACGTACGCTGCTCCAGCTGTTAGAGTCCTACTGTACAACGTGGCAGAGAAACACGAGGGTGCCTGGTAGTGACTGGGTACCCTGCAGTAACGCTCAGTCCATCCAAAGCCGTTCTGACCCTTCCACGTGTGGAGTGTACAGATACCTGGGGAAACCATCTTGCACAAACCCACCTGGTCCTGAGACAGAACGGGGGGCTCTCCTGTGGTGGGCTCTGACACAAATACTTTTTTTTTTCCTTGTAGTTGCAGCCGCAGAATGGCCCTGTGGGTCATCGAGGCGATGGAGAATCAGGTGGGCTTCCTCTAGCAGCTTTTCTTGTGCCAGGCCTGGCACTTGCTGCAGCAGCGGTCTGGATCTTGCTGAGGTATCGACAGCGGATATGAAGAGTTCACATTTTGGATATCACTGCATATTTTACACAGCTATGATGTAATTTAAAGATAGAGAATCGACGATCTTATCACAGACTGATGTCAAAAAGGATCATTGCCTATCATAAAGCTGCTGCTGATGTTCTTTATATATTGATTTTTTGCAAGGTGGATGGAAGCAGAGAGGAAGAGGGGAAGGGAGATGACTGTGTTCATGTATAGAGTGGGATAGCTGTTTTTTTGACTAATCTGAGGAGGTTTTGCCATCCCCCTCTATTTTGCACGATGAACTCTCAAACACACTCATCTATTCCATGTTTTAAGATGTGACTTTTGGTTAAAGGGAGTTGGGGTTGGGGTGGTTTTAAATCAAAAACATTTACTAGAAGTTTTGCCTTGTTTCCACTGAATTTGTCTTGAAACTAATGATCCCTGTCTGAACCTTGAATAAAGAGAAGCAATGCAGAGGGTATAGTATTTTTTCCATTGAATTTTTGTTGGTTGTTGCCTTAAGAAAAATGTATAAAATCTAATCTGTGGTTTCACAGGTAAAATCATCAGTGTAGCTGCTGATTTAATAGTAATATGCAGTATTGGTGAGGTATTCTACCAGTTCTGGAAAGACAGAAGATAGCCTGCTGCTAGAAAAAGACTTTGATTGTCAGAATGACTGCTCATTCTTGGGTCAGAGTTGTAAGGGAAAGCTTTCCACAAAATGCTGGCATGCCAGAGGGAGACAGGCAGACAACTGAATCACAAGGATAAGCCGTGGCATGAGATTTGGGCATGCAGAAGCTGCAGAAGAGTCTTTAAATTAGTACTGAGGCAATAGTCCCTCCATCCGTCAAGTGGGTTGAAGTCTGCATCTCTCAGGTTAAAGGTCTGTTTTGGGGGTTATTTTTTTGCATGGGGAGTACTTTGATAGAAGTTTTCTGTAGCAGCTAACTTGCTCTTTGCCATCCGAATATCTTATGATGATTGAAAGGGAGAAGTGGAGAGCAGGCTGGGATCATCCTGGCTATTGCTTCTTTGTGAAGACTGATGTGATGTTCAGGAGATAGGCTGGTAGATGTAAGCCAGGGTAAGGCTTAGCGAGTAAAACCAAAGGAAGAGACACTTGCTCTGAAAAGTGTCATGAATTTGCTGAATTTACCTGCAGGGTCTCATCTCCTCACTGTGATTTGAATGGTTTTACGTGCCCCAGCTGACATGAGCTCTGTGGGGTAAGACCTGTTTCTCTTGTCTCCAAGAAATCAATATGTTTTGTTGTTTTTGTAAAAGCAAAAAGTGTGGTCTGGTTTGTATGATGCCAAAAAAAAAATCACATTTGCAATATATGTTTTCAAACAAAGAAAAACTGGTGTCTGGGTGCTTTACTTCTCCATATTCTTTATTATTCTAGCAGGACATTGCCGACGTATTTGAAATTGTGTTTGCTCAGGGCTATATTCCTGCCATCTGCTGGAGATAGAAATGGTATGCTGTTATACATGACATTCCTAAATCGCCACGGAGTTTCAGAGCGCTTGGACCACATGAAATCTTGCATTGGCCTATAAACTGCTCTGGTGTAAGGGGAAGAGGAAACAGGGGAGGGATTTTGCTCAGTGTTCTTAGGGGACTTTGGGAAGAGACTTGAGGTTTGGTGAACATGTATTGGTGTCGGATGGCCTGGGCCGATGCACGCAGTGACTTCCCTTGGTCTGCACACCAGTTACGCTTGATGGCAGAAGGGCTGCTGTTCGGACTGCTCTTTGCGGATGCAGCACAAACCAGCTTGCTTGTCTGCGACCTGCTCTGAATATTTGGCTGTGGTGTCCGTGTGGAGCACATGTGTGTATTAAGATGGATGATTAAAAGTTAATGCAGTAAGAAAAAGGTCTGTCTGGGACAAACATCTTTTATCCCTTGGCCTGAGTTGGGTTTCGGTGAGAGGGAGTATGTGGAACAGACTAGGAGGAGGAGGAGGATTTGCGGGAGTGGTTAGTTTTACTCATTTCCCATTGAAGTAAGCAGAGAACACAAAGCCTTTAATGGGTTTTTCTTGGTTTTTTACCTTTCAGGTTTGGGATTTTGATACTGTTCAGACATGATTGCCATCTGTGTTGCAGGCATCTTATTACAGGGGGAGGGTTATACCCAATGCCCAGATAATTGATGTGGCTTATGGAGCAAGAAAAGGCCC
Source organism: Anarhynchus alexandrinus (assembly GCA_008711295.1). Lineage (NCBI taxonomy): Eukaryota > Metazoa > Chordata > Aves > Charadriiformes > Charadriidae > Anarhynchus > Anarhynchus alexandrinus. The sequence continues at coordinate 2,158,172 of VUYV01000124.1, forward strand.
TTCGTGCATAGTGTTCCTTTGCATTTCTTCTCACAATTACTGAATAATTATAACACCACAGCGTTAACTCAGTCACTTTTCCAGAAGTCTGAATAGTAGTTTTTACTCACGATTTAAACCATCCAGTCTAACCCTCAGGAGCACCCTTCTGTGTCTGTGGCCTTCAAACCAGTGCCCGAGGAGTACCAAACAATCCCTTTTCCAGTCCCCAGCCACCTTTTGTCCCATTTATTGACAAAATCCTTGTGAAAAATACACCTCAACCCCAAATTCTCCTGTGACCTGTGGCTCATATTACTTTCTTTCAGCAGCCGGACTGTCTCACCTAAACTTTGTGTGTTTTCCAAAGTCTTTTCCACCATGTGATTTCTGTAGCCTTGAGTTTCATCTTTACACTGAACACTGTATATACATTTTCTGTCATTGTGGAAGAAGTGAATTAAAAGAACATCTAATAAGGACAGCTTGTAAATGCAAGTGATCAGAGAGAGTTTTAGTTTTTGTTACAACTTAAATCTCTGGGTTTTGAAAAAAAAGATAAGTTGAAATCTTGAAGACAAACATAAAAAGCATCCTAACTGTAATTTATATGTCTGTTTTTATTTTAAGAACTCATTTGCCATTAATACTGAGGGCAACTGAGACTCTTAAATCCCCATGTTTCTCTCATTCTCATCTGTTCCCTCAACCTTATTGTGAACTTTCTGACCCGCTGAAGACTGGATTTTCATATTCATAGTTTAAAGACAAATCCATCTAGTTTGACTTCCTGTATATTCTACATATGTGTGTCTCACGGAGTCTCCGGAATTGTATGTGCAAATAATATGTATTTGACTTAGGCATAACAGTGAGAAAGAGCAGCCAGACCTGATCTAAAGATAGGAAGATGCACTACTTCTGGCACTTTTTAATTAAAACAAACTAGAAGGGAGCGTGTGGGAGGGAAAGGTGCCTTGCTTTCAGTTTGCCTTTAGGTTCCAACAACTGGTTTGTTAGGTTGTTCTGTGCTAGATTAAAGAGGCCTCTAATAACTGATAGTCACTCCCTGTGAAGGGATTTGTGTGTTGTAATTGCCTTACCTCTCACATTATTTTTAAGAAGTGAAGCCAGCTGAGCCCTTAAAGATTCTCAGTGTAAGATACTTTCTCTCCTGGAGTAGTTCCTGTGGCTTTCTGCACCCATTTCAGTGTTTCTGTGTTGCTTTGTAAAATCCAGACCCCCCAACCATGTGCAGAGTCTCACTATTGAGCAGCCCAATGCCATATACTAGGAGTTTTCCATATCATTTTTATCTCCAAACCCTTAATTTTTATTTTTTTTTTGGTGAAGGTGCTGACATGTTCAAAGGAAATTTAAACCAACTCCTGAGAGCTGTCTTTTCTAAACTAACTTTTACAAATCTCTTAGAAGTGGTATACAGCTTTCCCCTTCTTCATTTGCTTTCTTGAGTCCCCTAAGGAATCTGTAAACCACAGAGTAAACACTATTGCCACATGAGAGGTAAATTCTCTTAATTCCAGTTTGTAGATCAAAAGAGCAATCCCTTTTGGTCATAGTGTGACACTAGAAATGAGTGTTAAATGCCTGTGTATTCTGACTTCTAAAGCCTCATCTATACACAGATGTGACCTGCATGGTGTGGGTGAAGATGTCTGACTTCGCATTGTGTTGAATGAATGACTGGACCTCCTATTTGAATTGGCTGAGCACACTGACAGGCCCGGATTACTCTCTCTCTGCCGTGTCCGCTGTATTATTTACCAGTCCACTATCCTTAGCAGTACTGGTTTTCTGCCAGGTCATTGGTGAAAATACTGTATGGAATTTGGTACAGGGGCAACTTCCCCCCCCCATGGTTATGATTTTTCAGTAACTGTTGGTATCTCCTGATGATTGGATTCTTTGTCTGTGTACAGATGCATTTTGATAGCGTATAGCATTGATTTTTTTAAAAATACATGTATCGGCATGTTGCATATTACTAAGTAGATTATAACTGAATGGTCAGCAAACGTCATCTGTTCTCTTGCTGGCAGAAGCTGATACAAGGTTAATTAATCAGGCCAGGTGAGCTTTATGAGCCAGTCTCCCTCTAATTTAGTGATGTGGGTTTTACCTCTGGAAGTCCTTTTCCTCTACTCACGTTGAAGGAAAGAGCAGATAACTTACTAATGGCACAGTGTCCCCCAGGCTGGGGGCCCAAGGGAAGGGTTACATGGAGAAGTCTGAAGGAGGGCCTTAACTATACCCTTGTCCTCAGGGTTTCCCTCAAGAATAGCTTTAGGCAGACTCATGCTGCAGCCCTGCTGCCGTGCTTGGTACGTGTCCTCTCTGGAGCTCTGCTCTGTCTCTCCCCACGTGCAGCTGAGAGGGACTCCAGGCTTTTCAAAGCTTCCTTGAAGATGGATCCACGTACGATGAGAACGTACGCTGGTTTAAATGAAGAGCAATGTTGTGCAGACTCAAAATGTCTTTCCTCATCAGATTTGAAAGCTTTTGTCCTTGCTGCTGCAGCTGTAACGGATTGCAGGCAAACTTCACTGTAGAGCGAGCTGTATCTCTCTTACCTGGCTGCCAAAACCAACTTTCCTAGGCTGGTACTCTTAGTAAAAAGAAGAGTAACCATGCTAAGTATGCAGGGTAATTATTCAAAGTGGCTTGTGAATGATTGGAGATCATTCACCAAGCTTTCATGCTTGTGTTTGTGTCCGAGTCTTCCAGCCATGTTTCCCTTCGGTAAAGTTCTCTTCCCTCTCATCCCTTACCACCACCTCTCAGCAGCCTAGCATTTGTGCCTGGCTTGCATTTTTTTGCCGTGACACAAAAGCAATTGACGTAGAAAAATTGCTGCTTCTGCTGTGTGTCAGCAGATACTGGTATTTATTAATTCAACTGTGTCCCCTTAGTTGCTCTGAACTAGCTATCGGACTTGGTGTTACTTATTCCTTCCCTTCCCTTCCCTTCCCTTCCCTTCCCTTCCCTTCCTCTCCCCTCCCCTCCCCTCCCCTCCCCCTTTGGAAATGTATGTTGGCACTTAGTTCTCCAGCTGCCCTCGTTCTGGCTGGTTTGTCAGGTGTTGGAGGACAGATCACCAGAACACCAAGCACGAGTGTGTTCTCCCCTGAAGCAACGGAGGCTGTACAGTTAGAGCAGTAAGAGGCTCTGAGCAGCTCTGAACTGAGCCCAAAGAAGCCTGAAGAGCTTCACTCTGTGATTGTGTTGACACTAGGAGCTCTTGTTGAGTATCAATATTTTAAGCAGGATGGTCCAGTCTCTAGAGCAGTAAAGGTTGGATTCCAGTTTTGAGATTGCCTCTGAAGACCTGTGTTGATATTGTGACAACTCCCAGCTCCAGGCCTGCTCTTTTTGACCTTAACAATGTGTCTGTCTCACCTTTCCAAGTTCCTGATCGTGGTGGTGCTGGGAGAAAAGATGTTTCCAGTTGTTAGAGCGTGGCAGTCCACATTAGACCTGTGCCTCATCTCCTGCTGTGGATTGGATGGGCAGGATAGGCAGATAGGATACCCCATGCATCAGTACAGGCTAGGGGCTGACCTCCCAGAAGGCAGCTCTGTGGAGAGGGACCTGGGAGTCCTGGTGGACAACAGGATGACGATGAGGCAGCAATGTGCCCTGGTGGCCAAGAAGGCCAACGGCATCCTGGGGTGCATCAAGAAGAGTGTGGCCAGCAGGTCAAGGGAGATTATCGTCCCCCTCTGCTCTGCGCTGGTGAGGCCACATCTGGAGTATTGTGTCCAGTTCCGGGTTCCCTGGTTCAAGAAGGACAGGGAACTGCTGGAGACGGTCCAGCAAAGGGCTACAAAGATGATTAGGGGACTGGAGCATCTTTCTTATGAGGAAAGCCTGAGGGACTTCGGTCTTTTCAGTCTGGAGAAAAGAAGACTGAGGGGGGATCTTATTAATGCTTATAAATACTTAAAGGGAGGGTGCCAGGGGGATGGGAACAGTCGTTTTTCAGTGGTGCCCAGTGACAGGACAAGAGGTAACAGGCACAAACTTCAACATAGGAAGTTCTATCTAAACGTGAGGAGGGACTTCTTTACTTTGAGGGTGGCAGAGCACTGGCACAGGCTGCCCAGAGAGGTGGTGGAGTCTCCCACACTGGAGACATTCAAAACCCACCAGGGCGCCGTCCTGTGCGACCTGCCGTAGGTGACCCTGCTCTGGCAGGGGGGTTGGACTAGATGGTCTCCAGAGGTCCCTTCCAACCCTGACCATTCTGGGATTCTGCGATCTTAGGGCTCACCAGCTAGATGACTGTGTAGCCACTACTTGGGAAAGTGCAGCAGAAGTGCATCTTGTGCTAAGCATGTCATTCTTCTGCTGGGACAGTATTTCCAGAGAAAGACGAGAGAAAGAGAGAAAGTTTAGCAAAGGCAAGCAGAGTTTTGGAAAGACAGCTGTACTTGTGCTTGGGAGCAGGGTTGTCTATATACCCAGGCTAACAACATCTCTGGGAAAAGTTTTTGTGAGAGACTTACAGTGGATGAGGAAAGAAGGGCTGAAGAAAACCTCTTTGTTCTTGTTCATAGTGAGTGTGTGAGGGAAGTGTGCTCCTAAAGAAAAGGAAATGAGATTTAAAAGCAATGATAGTTCAGTAGGACTGCTTGGGCTGGGGGCAGGGGTAAAGTTGGGGAACACAGCTGGGGCTGGCTGATTTAAATGCAGCGTTTTCTGGGAATGGAGAAGTAGCAGTGTAAGGTATAAGCCGTGCTGGTTTTTCTTCTTTGACAACAGCCACCTGCTTCAGCTACTTCAGTCTAACTAGTGATAAACACTTGATGAACCATTAGAGCTACTCTGGATGTTAATACATTCATGCAAATAGACTAGAAGCTCTGTTTCCCCGAATCACTTAAAATTTAGAGTTCATAGATAGTTTTCAAGGTAGATTGCTGACATTAATTGAAGGACATCAAGCTGTTAAATGGGAAATAGTCTAAGTTAGATGATTCTGTGATTATTTAACATTCATTAGTGCAGGAAAATGCTTGGGTTCTTAATGATGTTTTATAAATCTAGAATGATTGAGATACTAGCCATCTGGTGTTAAAAGTTGTTAGCACGGGATTCCCAGGTAGAACTAGAGGCTGTATGAAAGAAATTACTTGCTTAACTGGTGAAATATTTGCTGTCTCACTTAAGTACATAGGCTGTATGAGAGTCGAAATGCAACACATGAAATAGTGGGTTTGCCGTTACCCCAAATGGTCTTTAGCATTCATTGCTCCTCAGCATGTTTTAGTAAACTTCTAAATCACTGAAACAGTAAATCACTGCATTACTAAAACATGGAAGGAAAGGGGATACAAGAATTGTAATATTTAGGGCTTCTTTCACTTCCTTCTTTCTAAATGTAGCAAGTATAGTACAAAGTTTGGGAATATAGTTCAGAAATTGAATTTGTAAAGGTGAGTAGTAATCCATGATTATGCGGATATCTTTCTTCTTCCATTGTGTAAATAATACTCTTCAGAAAGGTTTCCAGTGAATTCAGAGAAGATTTTCTGCAGCTCTGCTTATGCTCGTCCACAGATTGTTGTCAGTTGATCCACAAAAAGGCATGCTCGTCACACACTCTGATGGCAAAGATAATACCTTTGGCTGTAAAGTGCTCTCATACGAGGGAAGTATTCACATATTCTTGGCTTTGCCATGTTGGGGTCGCATGGGAAGGGGGCAGAAATCAGGTAGGAAGTAATGCCAGAAAAGGCGCAGAGGTCGTGCAGAAGCAGGGTGGGTGTCAGTGGGACACATGGCAGAGATGTGGTCTGCCTGGCACAGCCGCCCTCCTCTACACGGGGAGCTTCCCTGCGGAAACCAAGCTCCTTGGCCCCTTCATCCGAGTCCCTGCAGCGGTGTGGGGCTTCTGAGTCCCAGCTGAGCGGTCACACGCCGCGTGGCTGAATTGCAGCAAGACTGCTGCAAAAAGCCAGTTTGTCTGCCAGCCCGGTGCTTGAAGATCACAGTTCTGCAAAGAAATTTCAATCTTTTTCTTAATTGGCTCCATTTTTTTCCTAGCAGTGGTACCAGCTTTGCCGGTTAACTGTAAACCACTGAGGGAAGTGTGGCGTAGACATTGTCAAGGAATCTGATCAAACTGTTAACTTTCTTCTAATGGTAATTAAAAGGGAGTGTTTGAATCTGTACCGAAATTATACAGCATGCTGGTTTATGGGCTCCACTGCATTTTGCTCAGAGGATGAAACAGGACTTCAGATGTTCTTGTGTGAACATTTAGACATGCTGGGGTGAGGAGGAAGAAGCCTTTCCATTCCATATTCAAGTTCTCCCTGTTTGGCAAGCTTTAATTAATCTCTCCTTGAACTGCTGGTATGTCCCATTTTGGCTACTGAATTTGTTTGTAGTGTATAAATACTTACAAAAATCCTAAATGGAGGATGTACGAGCACTGATCAGCTGAATGAGAACATGCGGTTCTGCAGCTGTGGTATGAAGCTGGAAAATAAAACCAAACACAATCCAGCACACGGACTTCTGTGGCTGTGGTTTAAAAAAACCACCCCATAGTCGAAATGCTGCTCCAGGGAAACCACTGTACTCTGCTACTGCCATCTCTAAGTGCGATTTTAAACGCTGGCATCGGAACACGTATGGTGGTGTTCAAGGTGAACACCGCAGTATGGAGATGTGGGCTGGATGTGAAAGGCACTGATTATAAAAGATTGACGGGACAGGGAGAAGGGTTTGGATAACCTTGAGGACTCAAAAGTTCTTGCTAAAGGACGAGGTTTGGGCCACCTTATGGCACTGTTTCGTGTGTGTCAGTCAATGTCTTGTGAGTATTTGTGCTGATTCTTGGAGAAGCAGGCCCTACCTTCCCAAAATGCAGGCTTATTTTTTTTTGCATAAAACCAACATGCCCTTGATTTTAAAGCGGTTAAAGTTAAAGGGATTTGCTCTCAACGGCCTCAACTGACTGAAATAGGTTCTGACAGTCGTGATATTTAACATTTTAGAGGTGAGATTGTAGGCTGCCCTTTAATGGGGGCAGCCATTTCTGATTCAGAGCTTAACAACAGGGGTTACAGGGGATGAACATCTTGTGTTGAGAAAAGAAAAGGAACGTTAGGCCGGTGTTCCCGCCATGCTTCTCCGGGCAGTGGGGGCAGGTGGGAGGAGGAGGATGATGGCAGAGAGTTGTATCTCTTAATTGTCAAATACTGATCTATTTTAAGAGCACCAAACTGGAAACTGTTCTCTAAAACTTTGCTTTGTTATGGCCTTCTAGTGATTTTTTCAATGCCTGAAATACATTGCTTTTTTGCTGGCCCATCAGCAAAACATATGTGACCTTTCTCCACCTAATTCTGAAAGTTTTCTGCCTGTCACCACTCCTCCGTGCACAGGAGAGACACGAGAACTTTTTCAAGCCTTAAATGGAAACCACAAACTTGAGGCTAAATACAGGCTGGTGCATTTTCTCTGAATTTAACTTTATTATGTTTATCAGATAGACAACTTGAGAGAGAAAAGTGTTTTTTCCCTGTGGAGAAGAGATCTGTATTTGCCCTTACTGAAAGGCAGAGAGGTAATTATCACCTGTGGGACAGGGATGGGTTAGCACGAGGGAAATCCTACTGTGCCCCAAAGCTGTCCTCTTGAGATTCTGATTCAGAGATGAACTTAAATTGCTTGACTTGCCTTTTAAAGGTATTCTGTACATCTTCCATATGGATTAAATCTCAGGTGTTGACAGTAGGATGGTTGTTTTGTGAAACAACCGGTAATGGCATATTTCTGTCCTTTAACAATTTCCCTGGTGAATTCTTTCTGATGCATAGTGTTTGTGTGGTTTAGCCCCCGTACTTTTCATCAGGGCCCTTGATATACTTTCTCTATCTGAACATATTTTTAAGTGTGTAGTATGAAGTAATGAAATGAAGTAATACTGTGTACACACAGAAATGACCCGTTTATACAATCACTTGTTGAAGATGTAATCACTGAGCATTAGTGATTCATTAGCAGTTCTCAATCCATTGGTTTCCAAGATGGCAATATCAAATCAGTGCGGTGTTCTTGGTTATGATCACTGGCTCCTCTAAATACATGTGTTGACGGTTGTTGTTTTATGGGGAAGGGTCAGACAAATGTTCCTGCAAGTTGGGAAGCATGAATGCTAAGAAGAATGTGGAGCAAGGAAAATGAGGGATTAATGCAAATGACATGTTGTCGCAGATGGTGAAAAAGATGAGTCAGACTCGGATGTGCTAATAGCTGTTATTGATGAAGGAACTCTTTCTCAAACAGTTGTTAGTATGGTTTAAGCGTATCATTTGGGGGCCTGTGTGTTTATCCCCAGGCTCTAACAACACAGACTGTTCAAGAGCTGACGCTCATAGCTACTTGTTCACAGCTGCTTGCACACATGGCTCCATGGAGAAGGTCTCCAGCAAGATGATCGATGCCAGAATCAGTGACTGGCTGTATTGTTTTCCCCTGGCTAAGAGGATATATGTCAATTATTGAAATAACATTAAAAGAGGGCAGAAGAATAGAGAGCTTTAATATTTTACCCAGCACATCTTAAGCTTTGCAAACCAGAATAAGTGGCACGTTAGAAGTATCTAGTTATACACACCAGGAGGAAAATCTGCCCGTCAGTGGAGTTATCTGTGTCGGAGAGAGGGGGTGTTCTTGCCTTTCACTTCTTTCAGTGTCTAAACTGCAGTTCCTCTCTTTTAGAAGAGGCTGCATTGATTGTTCTTCTTTCGGGATGATAACAATGACCTTTTCCATAGAAGGGACAACTCTAGACTAAGGAACTGGGTCCAACCATCGTACAAATTCAAATAGACATAGCTGGACCGAGTGTTTGTTCAGAGTGGAGACTGAAAAATATATCTAAGTGGACAGTGCCACAGGTCTTTAAGCAATAGTTCATAGACACCAACTATATTCTAGGACTCTTGTCTTTATCCAAATATCTGCTGTTTTTTGATTTGCAGAGCTTCTGTTGAAGTCCTGCCATGTCTCTGAATGGAAGGGACCTTCACGCAGATAACTTTGCCTCTGGTCAGCTGTTGCAAAAGGTGCCTCAGGTGCTTATAGGAGCTCAGGGAAAGGCACAACAGCCCCGCAGCAATGAAGGTCTGCTCTCAAATGCAACAAAAAATTTGCTTTTCTATGTAGTGGTATCACTTGGGATACTGTTACTGTGTTGCTTGACTTCTCTTCCAGTTCACTAGCCTGTATTTTAAACAAAATACATCCAAGTGTTGAAAGTTGACAGATCCTGCTGTTGACCTTCTGTCATTGAGGAAAATTGTTTGTTTATTCTCATTTTTCTGCCCTCAATCGGAGATCAGAGTGGTCAAATTGTACTTCTTGCAGCTCAAACAATAATTATTCATTACTGTACTATGAGGAGCTTTGCTAGATGCCTTCCAAAAATAGAAGTTGGTCACTAGTTCTCTTCTAACTGTTTTATTGCTACAATCAAAGAATTACAATAGAGGATGCTTTTTCTTTGTACCATAATCCTGCAGGGGTGTCTTTAGGATTCTGCTTTCTAGGAGCTATTCAGTTGATTTATTAAGAAGGCGAGCAAAGTCTTAACTTGCCCAGATTACTATCTGAGCCTTTTAAAATTAGGTAAAACAAACTTGTTTTCCAGTTTTCTGGAGGAGATGCTGCTCTTAATAAGGCTGCATGTCTTTACTGTGTATCCAGTTACTTGAAAGTTCAGCATCTAGGCCTCATCCTTTGCTGCTCACAGTCCAAATCCCTTCGGGTTGTTTATACTGAAAAAATTGATGGTAGAATTAGGAATCTTTGATGTTACCTTCCAATTTACAAAAATACTCAAGGTTCTTTTCTCATCTGCTACAGCAGGTAGCGTCTGTGTTCTCTCCTTGTCTCTTTCAAGGAGATACACAGATTTCACCCCGAAACTCCTTTGCTGAATTGTTCTCCGAGCCAGGCTCTGCTTGTTTTATCGGTGGGTTTTTTTGTTTTGGTTTGGGGTTTTTTTTGGTTTGGTTTTTTTTTTTTGCTTTCTTCTCCTACTCTGTGCTGGTTCCTGTGGTGTTTCTGCTGACTCCTCTCTTACTCTCCTGCAACTGTGTACGTGCAGCCCTTTACCAGAAGCAATGTACACTTTAGCCCCTTTTCTAGAGTCCCTCGGTAGCCCCAGAAATACCTTTGTTTTGGGCAGTGATGTATGCTCATGTTTGGAGTGGAGACTGCTAAACTCTTTCAGATAGCATCTTAAATAATAAGTCCTAGTTTTTCTACTAGTTGCAGTACATATTATGTTGATTATGGTAGGTTCTTACTTTTATTATTGAGTTTCAAGTCATCTAAACTTCTACATGTGGAGATATGCTTTGGGGCGCTGATGTGGCTGGCAATGTGTCATTGAATGCAAAGGCCGTTCCAAAGAGAGAGCTCCGGTCCCTCCCTCTGCAGGGGACCTCTGGGTAGAGACTCTTAGTTGCTTCACTCCTCCATGAACTTCACTTTTTCCTCTTCTCTCACTGCTCAAATCTACCAGGAGGAAAAGTAAGACTCTTTCTGCTTACAGTTCTTCAGATTCCTCCCCATGCCTTTTTGGAACATCATACAGTGTTTTTTACGCTCCTGTCCTCCAGAACAGAAGCTGATCTTAAGAGATAGTATGATTTTTGGTTGAGATGCCAAAGGAAAGCTGCACTAACTTGCTAGTGTTTTTGCTGATGTTTTGCAGGTCAGAAGAGAGCCAACCCAAAAGGCTCCCTCTGGAAGGCACTGTCTTTCTTTTTAAGGGACTCTTCTGGGCAGCTCATCGAAAAGTCACTGACTGGGGTTTTGTGACTCCCACAAGCTCTAAAATTGTATAGCGGTCAAAGCCAACCCTTTACAGATGGCAGCACCCACAAAGATTCAGGAAGGAGTGATCTAATAGTAATGCAGTGAAGTAAGTGGAAGAGTTCCCAACAGGTAGTGCTTTGTCTTCTGGGACAATTTAAAAAAGCTGTAGTGACCCTGCAGTGTTGGGGGAGCAATACGTGCATCCCTTAGAGGTATTTATCTTATTTCTTTGGAGAACCAAGTAATTAGTGGTGTTCTAACAGCTCCTTTCCTTTTCCACGTGGTTCCACTCTTGTGTCTTGTTCAGAATTGGAGATCACTTAAGAATATTGGCAAATAAGGTTCTTTTATCCAGAAGATGCCTTCTCCTTTCCTTGTCTTTATCTTTCCCTCTTTCAAACATCAACAGTTATGGCAACAGGAAGGTTGGAGGCAAATAAGCAGCTGGCAGTCTTCTTAATGGGCAGAAACACAGGCTGGAGTCTCTCCTGAATTCAACAGCACAGTGGTAGAATCGCAGTAGCATTGCTAACAGCGCACGGAGTGCATTTTGAGCTCGCAGGGTAGCTGGATTTAATGAGGTGAGAGATTGCTCCTGCTAAACCTTCTACCAGAGCTGAACAACGTGATGCGTACAAATGCAGAAAACGTGGCCTAAGGTTTAAAAATGGCTTTTCTTCCTCATTTATTTATTTGTTTATTTTCCAAAACAAAATGGTAAAAGATGGTCAGGGTAGCAAAACTAGGACTGAAAGAGCTGCTTAGTTGCTGATTCTGGATTACTTCAAAGAAGAAAAGAGGGACATCGTGGTTGCCTCTCTTATTTGGCTTTAATGCAATGCCCTTCTTTTAGCCTAGCAAGTTTTCCACAAATAAGAGAGAGAAAGAGGGGAAAAAAAGTAGGTTTGACAACTATGGACTTAGATACTAGTGTTCCAGGGTTTGATTTCAAATATAGTTGTATCTCGTCCCTTCTGCTCTTGGTGTCTTTTGTTGAACCCTGACTTTGCAGACTGTTTTTCTGACATATCTATATTATGCTTCAATCCCTTCTTTTTTTTTTTTTTGTCTGCTGAGAGTTTCCTTAGCTCTGTTCCCAGTTACATGATAACAAAAGGTATTTTACAATTGATATGCCAATAAGGTGAAAATGTTTGGTAACTGTTACCTTTATTGGGCGTCAGATTTATGGCGTCAGATTTACCGGGTCTAATGGGACAAATTCATTCTTGATGTGATTGAAAGGCATTGAAAGGCTGAATATGTCCTTAGTTATCTGTGAATGGAGGTGAATACTCCAAAAGTCAGACCTCAGTCCTACTGTCCTGAACTTTAAAGAAATTTTGATTGGAGTTTCAATCCAAACTCCATTGCTTGGCTTTATCTGCCTACTGGTTTGAAATCAATCCAGAGCTGAAACAGTCTCCACGCTTCAGGGTGGTTCAAATTTGAATTTCAAGGATGGGGAGGATCAGGAGGAAGGGAGGAGGGAAGCCAGTGGGGTTCCTTAATTACTAGTAATGTTTTGATTAACTAGAATAGAGCTACATGAGTTTGATAATCTGAGTTCCTCTTTAGAATATTGCTGTCCATTAGGAGATACCTGCACTGGAAGTGGTTCCTTCTTATAGCACCACAGTTGTGTGAAAGCAATTTTATCCTGCCATTTTTAATGGAAGTTAAACCAGGAGTGATAGTATTTGAAGGCTGTCACTTCTGGCTGACAACCACTTCATCTCTGTTTTCATGCAGTCAGCTTTATGTTTACAAGCATCCCCTGCAAAGGTACAGCTTAAATATATGGACTTCTGCGTGCCTGTACTATATATGGACTACCTACAAAATCCGTTTGTCTGAGAACTATTCAAAAGTCAGTGTTGAGATGTGCAAGGTATGAGAGTGCATGTCTGTGTCTGCATTTGGTGACAAACTTTGGATTGTATCCTAAAATACCTCCCAGGTTGCACCTGTAAACACAACTGTTGTAAGCAGTAGTGGGTAAGGCCAGCTCAGCACATGTCGAGTTATATGGTGGCATGTGTCAACAAAACAGCTCTTCTACAGTCACAGCTATTTTTAGTGCTGGGGCATCCTGGAATACTGCAGCTGCTGCTGCTGCCTGCACTGAGATGCTAAGGGCTTTACTTGGGCCACTGTTAGCTTCTGCTTCTGTTCCTGGGGTCTCTTATTCCTCCCCTGTGATGGAGTGACCATGCAACGCCAATCCTGCGGGTGACACCTAGTGCCCCTGGGTTTTGGTACCCAGCCACCTAGAAGCAGAGCAGAAGGAATCGGAGCCTTTACAGCACTCTGGGGTTGGAAGGGCGGAGGAAGCGGGGACTGGGGCTGTCTGGACACGTGTGCCAGTGAAATTTTACTGAACAGACTTTCTGGAGTGCTCAGAGCAAGCTGTCACTGTGCTCCAGGTTTTCAGGACATGAAAAGGAATTATACTCTTTAGGAACTCATCTAAAAAGTGTAGTAGTGCTGCTCACTTACAGCCTGTGAGTCAAAGCCTCGCGGGAAGCATATTTGCAGTTTGGGGATCGGTAGAAGCACTGACAGGGATCACCTCTATGTATCAGCGTGCACACGGTGATGCGGTCTGTTGCACGACGGAGGGGCTGATGCCCAGGACCTATTCTGTCCTGTCCCCCAGAATCACGACCACATCCAGCCTTTGCTACTGTCTATAAACTCCATGGTGAGTTCAACTTGGCTAAGTGGGCATCAGCCAGTGGGCACATGCTGAAAACTGCAAGAAAGCCCAGTAGCAGGGAGAATAGGGGCATTCTTTCTTCTTTTCTGGAGGGAATAATTTGCAATTCCTTTTTAAGAGAATTATATTACAGGGGCATTTAAGCTTCAGTGACCAGAGACTTGGCACCACAAGATGTTCTTATCACTGTCAAAGAGGCCCTCAGCACCTTGCAGAAGTGGACTGCACCTCATCACCCATGTTGGACTGGCACACGGGGTCTTCCTTCTTTCCCTATACCTTGCATTGCTTTCCTAGTGTGGTAGGATGCTTTGTCTTTCCCCCATGCCATGACTCCTAGACCTGTAAAATTAGTGATGTTTCTTAGCACTTAAATCTGTTCTGCTCCCTGTGTCTTTTGGGTCTGGTTTTGCTTCTGAATTCAGTGGGGCTTCTGTCCATAGTTTCAATATATTAGGAGAGGGACATTGTTTTTAAAAAGCAAAGCAAACAGCATGAATTCTGAGTAGGAAAACACTTTTAAGGTGTAATTCATTTTATGGTGAAGTGCTTTTGACCTTTGTATAAAATAAGAATCCTAAAAAAATCCTTCAACTACGCAAAGCAAAACAAACTTGGCACATTAAATAACGTGTTAATAAGCATCTATAAAATAGATGATGGTTTCAATCTGATTTATATTTCAGTCCTGTGGAGACAGCGGATGAATCATACATGGTTATGGCACTTGTGAATTGTAAGTCTCCTCACGACTGAAGGTAAATGTCAAAGACGCCATGTGTTAGAACAAGATATTTTGCTTGGCAGGTATGGCTTATTCAGGAAATAGGCTTCTGTTTTATACATACACACTCTACATTGCTCAATTGAGTGTATCAGTTCCTCGAGCGCCCATCTTGTAGCTGTCTTGTGTGGTTGAATACCTCCTCCTCATTTAGGTAAATAGCATTTTCTTTGGTAGTGGAGAAGGGAGAGGGTATGATCAGTGAATCCTTTCTCTTTGGTGCTTTTCTAGTAAGCAAGAAGTAGAACACATCTGTCACCTGTGCGGTTCGGAGGCACAACGTGAGCTGCGTTAGAACTGAGTTGCCAGAAGGCAAAATGTTTGTGGCCGTGTCCTCTGCTCATGGCTTCCTACCTGAGTGGGGGGGTGTTTCTCCTGTCAGTGCTTGGAGCTCTGGCCTGGCCTTTTTCCAGCAAACACAAGAGGCATCAGACATTCAGGCTGAGCAAAGGACGTCTGATGCAAAGCTTTTATCTCCTGACCTTCCAGGGCTTCTCTGAGAGAGGTGAAAGCTTTCCTAGAGGACCTGGCTCTGAAATGGTTCCCTGGAGAGTTTTCACATCTCCTGGTCTCTTTTAGCTTCTCCCTGCTGTTGACACAGAGCTTATTCTGGGGATAAATCCAACAGCCCTGATACTGACTTTTGAGAGAGGAGCAGAGAGAAGTGCTGACCCCCTCTCCTCTTGAGCAGTGACGCCTGCATTCCGCAAACTTTGCTCAAAAGTGAGGGCTGTTCTTGTCGGGCAGTGTCTGTGTGAATGTGAGCTGGTCAAAGGGGAAGTGGGATCACACTTGAAGCACTGCTCGTGGAGCACCCTCCAGGGAATACGCTGTATCCACCAGAAACACAGCACAGAATATTTCCTACTGAGCCTCTGCATTTTCCCCCTTCGCCTGAGAAACTAGTGTAACTCAAGAAGATTGGGAGACTCCAGGTACATGGACCATCATAACTGCGTATTTCTGGTGTTTTACTGACTCTGTATGAAAGAACAAAGTATGCTTTGGGCCAGGCACAATGGAAGCATGGGACTGGTATGAATGAGAGTGAAGGTATCGGTTTCCTTATAGCTTGGCCTCAGCAAGTCATTGGATAGAGTATGACCCTTGTTGACTACATCTAAAGATGAGATTACCAGAGTATTTTGACTCTGTAACTGTTCCAGTAGAACACACGTCAAGAAAAAGTGGAGCTTCAAGATGTGGAGAGTACAAAGATGTGTCCCTAGTAGTCCCAAGTGGATGGAGGTGCCATTGTGCACGTGTGAAACATGCCTCTGATGGCTGCACCTTGATTCCTGTAGCTCCATATTCTGTGTCTTTCTCCTAGATGCTCGCCTCTTGCCTATCTGCTCTACTTACAGCCATTGATTGCCACTGCTCGGCTGCTGTGTACCACAAAGAAGTTGTGGTCATCAGCCAGTCTTATAACCTCGGGCACTCTGATGAATGGTGGTTTTGAACTATCCTACTTTCTTATTTCTGGATGTTGCCTCCCTGACAGATTCCTACAGCTGTGATGAGGCAACACAGGGCAGTTTATAGGGAACTTTCTAGATTATATTCTATTGTGGATTCTTTAGTTCTTATAGAAATGATTGATCTCTTCTTCCATTGTAGTCCCAGGGGAGGTAAGCTCATCTTTGGCCAGTGATGAGTAGTGGAGTGGGTACAAGGGAGATGGGGATGTAGCCCTGATGAAAACCTTGTTGGAATGGGAGGTAGGGTTATTCCTGTACTGTTACACACCCTACACATATCTAAAAAGACCTCATACGTGAAAGTCTCTTTACTGCTAGCAGTGAGTTTCATAGATGGAAAATTCAGGGGTTCTGAGTTGTTACAGGTGTATCTCGGCAGAAACATAGCTGAACTGGTGCAAGGGATATTGTTGACTGCCCCTCAGCTGCAGGGGTCAGGATGCGTTTCCAGGCTGGATGAGTTTAACTGAGTGTCAGGGACAGGGGATGCCACTAAGCAGATTTTAAAACATTTCCTTTAAACCAACCTTTTTTGGAATCTGGCATCTGAATCTCTCTTCTCATATGATGTGCAAGAGATGTGATTAGCAGAGATTTCAAAAGCAATGCAATTCAATAGAATGGAAAACACCTGACCTGTATCTGATTCCATTTGGGATCTCAGTAACAGCTGCAAATGAGGCCAAGCTGAATTCCATCAGCATAGCGAGATCTCAAGAGCCCCTTTGGAGTATGCCCAGAATACAAAATACAGCTAACCCCCTTGCATTTATTAGTGTTACAGCTCCCTGAGTGGGAGAGCGGGGATGTGCATGTGTGTGACTTGGTGGCTAAAGGTGGAGTTGCGCTGCTTAAATTTCTGAGGATGAATTCATTGAGGCCTTGATGCTTGATGAGGCTGGGATGCTTTTAAGCTGGGGAAGGAGAAAGGTTGAGCGCCTGCTGGGATTCCATTTTGCAAGCAGTTCCTTTCTTTATAATGACAGGAATTGTTCTGCTGCAGTGTGTTTCTAGTAAAAACTGGCTTTTTCATCCAAAAGACTAGGGTTGGGTTTTTTTTTCAGGAAACATTGATTTCCCACTCAGTCTCAGTGGGATTTACCAGAAGAAGCAAATTCCCTTCTTCATCGTTGTCCATGCAGAAGAGACTCAGGGGAGCAGGTAAAGGGATTTTAGCAAAGTGAGTATAGTAATGCACTGAATTCTTGTTAGAAGTTGATGTTTTTTTATATGTATGTGAATCTATGTGTACATATGAATATACACCCGTGTGCATATATATTTAATGAAAACCTGAACAACTTTGTGGAAAAATGTCCGTGCCAATACTTTCAGTTTCATCAGACTTTCCTTTTCAAATCTAATAATCGAGGTTCCTTTGGGGATGGTCAAAATCTTCACCTGTGACTTTATCCTTCAGTTGGCTTCAGTCTCTATGTTGGATCAAACCTGTTCGTTGTCTAGTCCCCATCTGCCTCATTCTCTGGTGATGTGTTGGACCTATAGCCTCTGCATCCTTGTGTGCTAAAATTGGTACAGTCTCTGACATCCCAGAGGGGCCTCCAGAGCATTACAGATGGATGGGAGGCCTGATGAATTCAAATCATGTGCTTCTCCTTCATTACCCTCCACCCACCCAGTTCAACACAGCAGATCTTCCCATTGTATCTTGTAAAATAATTTTTCTTTTCTTCCCTACCCCATTTATTTAGGCTGTACTGTTGGCTTAGTCACTCCATAGTGCTTCCAACGTCAGGAGCGTGCCCTTGTGTTACAGCAGAGCCTCGCATGGCTTAGCTCTGCTGCTTTGGCACTGGGAGAACTGTCTCTGCTTTCTCACCCAGATAGCAACATTGCCCCTTGGTATAAACGCATTAATTGCAGTCTTTGTTGGTTCCCACTTAAAGAGTTGTGTCCCAGGCGCTGGTGGGCTGGTGTGTCTGCAAGCCAGGGCTCGCTGCGGGTACTGCTAAGGTGGCATAGTTCTCATCTGCTACTTTGGCACATCTTAGCCCACAAAGGGTTTGCACTGGTTTGTTACTGCCTGCCAGACAATTTCATCTTTCTTATGTAGTGGTGAGCAGGAAATGATATAGGACACACCATTTGGGTCTATGTATGCCATAAGGCTTTATTTTCACAAAGAATACAGGTGGTGTTGCTGCAGTGCTAGAACTTAAGTTTTTTAGCTGTTGAAGAGTACCAGAAGCAGTTGCCATTTCCATGGCTACTTTGGCATGTTTTGGTTTCTAGATTAGCAAGGACTGGCCATTCAACTCAATTGATTTGCAACCCAATTGATTTATTTTCCCAAAATTTTTTTATCACATCTAAAAATAAAACGAAATTCTGCCAGCAGCCAGATCAGTTCCCTGCCCTTCATCAAACGATACATAACAAGAACTAACTGGAGTTCTTAGTGGAAATCAAGAGAGAGGCTGGGGACAGACCAGAAGCTAAGCCTGGTGTCTCCTCACCTCTGAAAATCTGAGACACGCGTGTGCCAAGACTCTGATAGGATGGGTTCAAAAAGGGTCAGTTTTCAGCTGCTGCCTCCCTCTTTTTCCCTCCCTTTCCGCTCTTCCCATCAGCTTCTCTGTAAATCATCTCCCTCTTCTGGCTGTTCCAGGACTACAGAAGCAGAGGAGCTGCCCTCTGTCCTTGCAGAGGAGCTGTTGAGATCTGTCGGGGGTCAGCCTGAGCTCCCTGGTCAGGATTTCCTCTTGGACTCAAAGACGACTTCTATGGTGAGAGGAAGTTGGGAAGAAGACGAATAAAACCAGAAAACAGAAGAGCTGAAGGATGTTGTCTTGTCCTGTTGATAAGAAAGGACAGTGGTGCTGGTTGGGGTGTAGGGGTGATATTTAGAAGCTATTTCTTCCTGCACACTTCTTACCCAGGACTCTGTTACAGACCCTGTGGGAGCCATATCAGGCTGTCTCCTACTCAGCAAATTCTGCCCAAGAAGAGGGTTTTGCTCATCTCATTTTCTCCTGCCACAGCACTGTCACATTTTTCTGTCATTCCTCCACATCTGGTGGATGAGCTTAGGAGTTAGAAAGGGAGAGAGATGCTGGTCTGGGGATTCACAGCCCCCTGCTAGGAGAAAGGGAGAGGGCAGTGGAGGAGTTAAGACCCTTCTGCTCCAGTAAGTCCACAGCCATATGAAGTACACAAGTACAGTCTGGGTATAACTGGTATCTTTGAAACCTTAGCGTAAGGACAACCATTTTGTCTCTTGTGTTAAGCACAATGATGCTAAGGTTTTGCTATATATTCTGGAGTGCTGGTGTCACTGCAATAAAAGTGCATGTGAAATCAAGGTAGCATGTGTGATGTGCTTTAAGGATCACAGGGTTATCCTATTGAAGCAGATGAAAGAGCAGATGGCATAATTTAAGTCCCCAGGTTCTTTAGACAAGATCCATTGGAGTCTGAAAGGTACAATCCTCATATCATTGTAAGGCATGCCATAATCTTAGATTTAACAGATGACAATCAAAATGTAAGTCATAAAGCATGGAAGAAAAATTACACTATACAAGTAGGAGTGTCAAATTTGAGAAGCTGGAAGATTTTGCTATCTCAATCTATTGTTCTCCCAAGTGCTGTGTCTTGTACTTACCCTGCCTCTGTTAGAATACTATTAAAGGTGCGTTTTGCTTTTCAATTAGGAGTCATTTTCTAAGTAATAATCATTCAGGACCTTTTATTCTAGAAACACCTGTACTTCAAACTAACATCTTCACCCTAATTCAGAGCCGGAGATCCTTCCTTGCAGTTATTTTATGCATGAGAATTATTGTTGCTATAGAAGGTGACTGTGATTATTGCTGTAAGGGCAAGGCAAGCACTATGTGTTTTTTTCAAGGCAGGTGGAAAGACAAATGAAATCTCTTTGTGGAATAAAATAACCAGAGGCAGTGGGAGTGATCAACAGGCAGTAAACTCTAAGATGAGGCCCGAGCAAGGCTAAAGCATGTGGTCTGGGAGCATTTGAAAATGCAGAGAACCAAATATGCACATGTGTGTGTGCGTGGGGGGATGTGAGACAGAGAGAGAAGGTGTCAGGAATGACGCTGACGGAGCAAGGCACAGAGCTCGCTGGGAGGAACAAGCCTGCTATAGGTTTTTGTTGGCGGAAATAGGACCTTGTGTATATTTCTGTGAGCCAGCAGGACTGTACCTGCATAACGCCTTTACTGATAGCATACTGCTTAGGCAGAGCAGACAACATAGGAAGAATGATGCTGTTTTATTTTATTATTTTTACCTGTATCTCAGGGCTTTAACCAGAAAGAAGCAGATGTCACTGTCTCTGTTAGGCTAGGTTATGGCTGTGGGTGGGAATGTGTGTGCTTTAGTGTTCATGACACCCACAGTGAAGAACTGGCAGAACAGGCAAACTCTGATATATGTCTGAAGCCATATTGACATTTTTATCAACTTACTCCATTACTTCAAGCAACATTATAAGGATGAGCAGTACTTCAGGAAAAGTGGGCTCCTACCGGCTATTCATTCCAGGACTGACCTTGCAAAATTATATACTTGGGCCTGTTGACTCCAATTTTTCAGTGACTGAGGGGTGAAGAAATCTATATTAGCCATGGAGCTTGTTGATAAGATCACCAAATTCAATTAATTAATTCCTATAATAATAAGCTAGTCCACTAGCCTGCAGTGCCACCTAGCCTCCTCATCCTTTGGAGAGCAGGAAGTATGGTGTGAGGATTTAGAAAGATAAAAAACTACTTGGAGAACATTCATGTAATGATCTTTCCCCCCCTTGTTTAAGGATACAATAATTCAATCTCATCAGAAGACTTTCATCAGCAGTCTGAAAATCTTTGCCCTGATATTAGCCAGTGGGGGAATAAATGGGAGAAATAGAGGTTATTTTTCTTCAAAATGTTAGTTCCTTGTTCAATGCAAATATTACTCATAATTTGTAAGGTCTGAGCCTGGTAAGGAAGCAGCCAAGCTGGTGCATGACTATTAAATATTTTAACAGCCTGATTCATCTCAAAGTGATTCAGAGACTATTGATAGTAGTCCTGTCAGGAGTTGCCATCTCTGTGGTGAAGTTGGAGCGGTTAGTGACATACTGCTAGTGCTTTGTGGCATTTCATAGCATTCACGAGTTAAAAGTATGCAGGAAGATGAAGGCAGCAAATGGAGTTCTGCTGGAATGCTGATATTGGCATCTCTGCTACCTGAAGAAGTCATGCAGAATTGGCTTCCATCCCTGGGCGGGTCCCAGGGCAGGCTGCTGAGGGGAAAAAGGGCCCTGGGAAAGGGGGACCAAGGCTCTGCTGCCTACTCTGCCCATGCACGCCTTGGGGAGCCGAGTCTGCTGCTCTCCCATTCCTACTCCTTCCCTGATTCATTATTGGGTGAGAGGAAGTTGGTGTACTTGAGTTTGGAGAGTAGCTACCACAGGATAGCCATGTGGGTGTGTTTCAAGGGGAGCCATGGTCCTGGAATTGGAGGAAGAGATTGAGACACTACCAAGGATGCAGGGTGGGAACAGCATCCCCAAATCAGGTTGAATGAGGAGGTTAGTGAAGGGTAAGAAATACATCCTTACACCCATGAACTCCACCAACTTCGCAAGAGGCCTTTGTGCCTCTCCCAGCCTCTCTGCCCTACCTGCCAGCTGAACCTTCTTCGCCACTGTTGCAAGACAGAATTGTTTTTTCCTCACCCTTTGGGTGGCTGAGTTCGCATTTTTTGCTTGCCGTTCAGGTGATGATCTGAATTCTGTGTTACAGGATTGTTAGTAAGTGATGGGGAAAATAAATTCAAATAATCCATTTCTGACCAGTACATCTCCAAGACATCTGTGATAGCTTCTGCCTTCCTAAATAACAAATGTATTTAATCTGAATCTTAGGGGTTTCAGCAGCTGTGTAGAAACACACAGCTTTTTGCTTTGGCACCACTAACCAGAATCTCCATACATTGAGATTTGAAAGAGATTAGCACATAGGTCCTTTGTGAAAGACTGCAAATGGTAACTAAACCTGGGACCGCTTTCATGGTGTCAACGAAAGTAGGCAGAAAATGGAAAACGTGCACTGCCACAGGCTGCCTTTGTGCAGTGGGCTCTTTCAATTAGTTTGCCATTGCCAAGTAAGACCTCAAACTAAGCTCAACGAATGTTGGTGAGATGGGACACTGTTACTGGTTTTCTTTGGTATAGATTTCAGCTTACATTATAGCAGTATTCAAAAACATTGGTAGCCAGATGATGCCGTATCTACCACAGCAGGCTTATGAAAACTTGGGGGTGGGAGGAGTGAGGGGAAAAACATTTATTGAGTTCCATCTCCAAATCCTGCTAGATTTTCTTATCAGCAGATGTTCCTTCATTGTCTGATGATCTTTTCACATATGAACAATTTTGTTTGAGAAGGCACTACAGTGGTTATTGGCCTGACTAAATAGAGAGTCATCTGAGTAGTGTACACATGTCCAATGGTTAGACACAGCCAGTTTACTGATACAGATTACATGCAAGGGCCTGTCAGAGCCCTCTGAGTATGTCTTACAGAATATATTGGGTTAAATAAAACCCATCACTAGGCCTTGTAGAGCTGTAAAATGTTATCCACATTCAGAGATCCAATGAATCAATTTAAGGGTCTAACACTCAAGCCATACCCTCTTGTTGTTCTGAGGGAATGAGCTGCCCACTCTCTGTATCTGACCAAACAGGGGACAAGGTACTCCTGGGGAGTTAGAGAGCTACCATCTTTGCTTAGGCATAGATCAATATCTCTCTCTTTAAAATTAACAGAGGGGTTTGAGTGACAAGGGTTAAAAATAGTAAAAAAATGAACCAACTAAAGTGGTGGTACCTATAGGTGCTGGTCAGTAGAGCACAGTAGTCTCGAACTTATTAGAAGGCACTTGTGGATGCACCTGCCATCAGATGTGGTGTTTGGTGTCTTACTCTAGAAGCTAAAATGTTCCTTGTGTTGTCTGGATGCTATAGTAGCCCCAGAGAATCGCAGCATGCTGTTGTATCTGCTCGCTAATCAGCCAACGTGAATGGCAAGTAAAATAAGAAAAGGGAATATTCAAACGTTGGGAAGTGTAGCTGCAATGAGAAGGAAGACAAAATGCAAAATCAAGAGTGACTCAATGAGGAATTCAATGCAAATGTTAACTTTGTTTCCCCCAACTACTTACACGCACCTAACTTTCAGCTATAGATCCCCACAGTCTTAGATAAAATCTTTTAAATGATTGAAATAATCCAATTTAACTGTTGTTCTTTCCTTTGTGGTGCAATCTGAAGTTAAATATTTCACATATTGCCTTACATAGGGCAAAGCACAAGCCCTCTGCCATTGCTGACATCCTGTGCTGATTTTCTCTCCCCATTTTTTCCCGTATCCCACACTCAAGGCAGACCAGAATCAGACAGCTCCTTGGGCTATGCAAGTGTCTCAGGTAGAAATGAGTTAAAACTCTTTCAATCAAAGTGCCTCCTGTGACACTCCTGGAAAAAGGCTACAAAGCTCCAGCACCTGCCCAGGGGATGATTTATTGTTGTAGATGGAGGAAGAGCAATGCAAATCTCTTTTCATTCTCGAATACCCTCCACCATTCTCAGGGACCTGAAAAAATACTGTCTTTAGTTTTTAAAAGGCCATTTTATACTTCCTTTAAAAAGGATAGTCTTGGCTAATGTACTCAGAATGGGATAATAATGACAACTCGACATGAGCAAAAGCACTATGTACAATCCAAAATGACAAGTTGTCAAAAAGTATAATGGACAGCCAGGGGTAGCGTACCTGATGTGGAGATAAGACCATTACATGTCTTGAAGTTTAAGCTGGGCAGCCCCACTGTGAAACAAGCTTCAAAGCCCCATTGTCTGCTGGGTTGCTAAGGAGCCTTTGAAAGTGCATGAGGGTAAACTAAGGAAAGGTGTTAATTTAAACGAGAATTCCTGAATAGCAACACAAGTAGACAGACCCTGAGATACGACCATCATCTCTAATACATCCATTAGTTCTCTCTTGCACTGCTGTTCCTTTGTTCTTGTCCCCAGTGGAATGTCACAGCACTGTTTACAGTGCCCTGTGCTGCCACTTTTGTGACTGGGACCTGGAGGAGGTGGCTGAAACTCTCAGCTACTGCCTTGGTTAATGTATCAGGTAATTACTGAAGGTTGTACCTGATTCTTGGTTTTCTAATCCATGTTGGATGGTGGCATTATTTTCCTTTTAACCCTTTTCACCTCTTTCTTAATCTAAGAACACATGTAAGACCATATTGTCTGCTTTAGACAGGGATCCTTGAAGATACACACTTACTTATGCCATGAATAGTAAGTGTGGATGACCACAGTTAAACTCAAATAGATTAATCCCTTTGAAGGGAGTGCTAGGGATGTGAAGAACCTGAGAAAATCAGCTCTTGCAACAGGCTGCTTAAATGTGAATGAGGGTGTTGTCTAGCTTTAGGCATATGTATGGGAAAAAAATGTGTATTTCTGCTGTATGTCCTAAAAGTAGCAAAACTGGTTAAAAGAATAATTCAAAACAGATCCCAAAGCTCTAGTTCCAGCTACTCTAACCAGTAGTAAGAATAATCTCCCTTTTCCTCTGTATTTGCAATTCATTTAAATTTTAATGCTTTTACAGGGCAAGACTTGGACTCTGGTGCCTGTTGGCAGCGGGGCGATCTGCAGGATTGTACTCATGCACCTGAAATAGAGCAGTTTCTTGACTGGTATCCGCCCGAGCTATTGATGAAACGCTTCAACACAGCCCAAAGCAAACCAAGCCTTGTAAAGAGTTTATGTGACTCTTAAACCACTTATATTAATGTTAGGACATTTGTATTCAAACTGATCCTTTCTATGTGGAGTTAGAGTAAGTTGCCTAGAATAGAAAGGGGTAGAAAAAGGAACTTTCAAAGGATCACTGAAACACTGATGAGGCTAAGTCACCATGTGGAACAACTTTCCATGAAGGAGAAGAAAAGGGAGCCTAGAGCAATGACATTCGTAATGTAGCTCTCGCAGTTACATTTCAAGTTAGGGGGGAGTGAATCCAGGTCTTAATGTGCAAGTGACATTTACTGTCTCTCCTACAGCAAAAGTAGTTTAAATAACAAATGCACATTTCGACTGGCTTTGATATCTTAAAGCAAGAAGATGAGTTTAAAGGTAAGCTTTTGGGTTTAATTTTTTTCCCTCTTGTCTCTCTAAAATTTAGAAGTGTAATTCTGGTCTTAATTTATAAGCCCCCCCAGTGATTATTTTAGAAATGTTTACAAGACAAGTGGCTGCCTGTCACCTTTCCCAAATTCTAGGTATTTATAGATGTCTGTCCCTGGAATGTGGATCTGGTTTAAGTCTCTTAATTTATTTTAGTGAACTCTGGGCACAGCAGACATTGGAGTTAATTTAGCAAGTAAGCATGTGGACAAGTGTGGGAAGAGCTTGTGTGCTGCTTTTCTTTTCCAATTACATCAGTCAGTCTAATATCAGCTATTTCATCTCCTTTCAAGTCTACTTAAAACATCACCATCACCAGAGCAGGACACATACCCATAAGTGACAATCTCAGGGTATCTTTGACAGTTTAGCAGGAGCCCTGTGGGATTCAGTAGGAGGTTTGTTTTAAAAGTTAAGGCATGAATGATGGTGCTTAGCCCCTTGCAGACAGAGCTCTTCATTGCATCGTAGTCTTTAAAATGATGATGGGGGTTCAGTCTGTCCTCTGAGAGGTATCTGGACTCTGAAATGGTGAGGAGGAGGAGGAGACACCTTTTCCCACCTGCACAAACTGCTTCTGCAGGCCCAGGCTGCTGAGCCAGATGGTTGATGGCATCTAACAGGGAGTTGGGTTGGAGGGCTGGGGGCGTGGTTGGGGTGCTGGCCCAGCCCCTGTGCCATGTGCATGGAATTGCCTAGCCCACCCATGGAATGACTAGCCCGGATTAAATTGCTGTGCTGGAGTCCCTGCCACGTTGTGTGCCGTCATGCCCAGGGCTAAGCCAGGACTTTGCTCTTTCAAAATGCAAATGCATACTGTTAGGGCAGAGCAGTTCTGGTGCTCCTTTGGCACTGGCTGGAGGAAAAGTTTTGTCTGACTCTGTCGGGCTGGCACTTAGCCATGTAGGACATGGACTCACTTTCTTTTCGTGCCGCATGCCTTCACCACAAATCCTCCTGCGTGCTTAACAAGTCATTTATAAGGCTGCAGCTCTATGGTCTTGTCCTTCTGCTCCTGACAAAGGGAGGTGAGCCCTTCTCCTGGACGGGATGGTTCCCATGTGGCTGAAGACAGTATCGGGAAGGGCTGGGGCATGCTGGGCTTTGATGATGTAACGGGTTCCCTGCAATTTTCATTCAGATCTGGTTGGCTGTGAGCTGGCAGAGCGCCTCAGCTACGCCTCCAACTCAGATGAGGTCATCCCTGCTTTTTTTTTTTTTGCCTTTTTTTTTTTCGGGCT
>VUYV01000124.1:2184527-2217640 GCA_008711295.1 Anarhynchus alexandrinus
CCCCCCAGCTGCACCCTTCCCCAGCGCCATCACAGACCCTGCTCTCCCTTTAAAGAGAGAGGAGAGGAGAGGAGGAGCAAAAGGAAGATGAATTTACCGCAGTGGATTTTATAATTGACTCTCGCATCCAGGTCAGAGGGGAGTGTTTGCAGAGCTGCCCGGGTCGAACACGAGTGTAAAGTAGCTCCAGGACGGAAGAAACTCCAGACCCTGCCGCTGCCAGAAGTGAAACTACTCGCTCTGCCCAGTCGCTTCGTCCCTTCCCCGCCCTCCCACCGTGTGCCATGCAGAGATGCATCCAGCCAGTAGAGGACGGGGTAGGTCCCCCCGGCTGTCAGTCAATAGGGGCTGCCCGGCTCGGGACGAGCTGATCCCGAAATAAGGACTGACCCTGACGGAGAGCGGAGCACGCAGAGCTGGGGGTGCCCAGCCCCGGCCCTGCACCCTGCCTGGAAGCATCTCCCGCTCGGCATCTTCCTCCCTCCAGACCCGGCGCGGGGTAATTCCTCACTATCTTCCGCGGAGAACTGCCCACTAACTTCGGCGCCGAGGCCAGGTCTGCCTGCACGGCTGTGGGCAGGATGGGGGTTGCAGCATCCCCCCTCTGCCCCGGGGGCAGCCAGCCCCTTCCTCTTCCTCCTCCCACCGCCGAGCCCCGCGCTGGAGCCCCCCTGGCACAGCCTCTTCGCGATGTCCTGCCAGGGGCGGAGAGCCCTCCCAGGAGCGCCTAAGCGCCGGCTGAGCCTCAGCACCGCGGACAGCTCCCGGCGACCCGAGCTTCAGCACCGCGGACAGCTGCCGGCTGCCGGCGGGCCAGGGCGCGGGCGCGGGGTGCCGCCGGGCTCTGCCCGCCGAAGAGACATCGGTGCCCGGTTCCGGACCTGCACCGTGCCTTGGTGCCCCGGTTTATTGCGTACTGCTGGCAGCCCTCTGCTGTAGCAGCACGCCGCTCTGCCGAGAGGGACGCCGAGAGATACACACACACACGCGCGTGCTACCACCCGCCTCCCTCACCGAGCCAGAAGAGGGCTTATCTTTGGGCTCAAGAGTCTGTCTGTCTTCTGTGGATTGGGATTTACAAGCTTGGACGGTGCCTGGTTACAGTGGTGTATGAGTCTACAGACCCCGAAGTGTGCTACAGAGTTAGAAAGAAACCTCGGATCTGTCACGCTGTGGAGGGGTAAAATAAACCCTATACAACCAGCAAACCCAGCCCAAGCCTTCCTGCCTCCCTGCAACCAACTTTACCCCCCCTAACTGCGAGAATTCTCTCCTTTCCTCCTCCCTCCACGCTCCTTCCTTCAGAGACTGTAGGATGAGGCATTTCCTTCTATCTGGCTCAGGGTAAAAGCATACCCTGGGGGCAGCAACACACATCTGGCAGGGACTGAAAGGTTTTAATCCAGCCTCTACTGCAATCAACAATGGCAAATGAACCAGTGATTCTGAATGTTTATGACATGGTGAGTATGAAACAGTACTGATTTGGGAGGGGGGGCAGTGGGGTCGGGTGGGAGTTTGTGCTTGGAGGCAGGTATTGTATGAAGAGGAGCCAAGCACAGATCCCCAGAGAGGCTGATCCCCAGCCCCCCAAACTCCTCATCCAAACATATCGTGTTCTGTCTGTCAGAGATGATGCTGACCCCAGCTTTTTTCTTTGAAACGTTTAGCATATTGGGCCAGATTACAGGTAAAACTGTGCCTGATTTTCTGCAGAATCCTTCAGGAGCAGCACTGGGTGAGGGGAGGACTTTTTAATTTCCACTGTCCCAGTTAAGGAAGGATATGTCATCACCTGTCTCTTTGCTGGAGATAATTGTCCTTTAATTTTGAGTGGCAAGCACTGCCAGGCTGTGGGGAAGGGGTCAGAATTTCATCCAGGGAGGAGAAACAACAGTAGAATTGCAGTAAGGGCATAGTTTCTAGGCTAATAATCTGGATCAGTCCCTCATATGCATGATTGTAGTTAATAATTTTCTCTGAAGGTTAATTGCAACAACAGGAGTAAGAAATTGTCTGAACTGGTGAAGTTTCAGCACAGGGAGGAGCACGGGGACATTCTGCTTGGCAATGTTTCCTGAAAGTTCACAGTGTAGCAAGCGGCTTTCCTTGCCCTTCTCTTGCAAGGGGGAATGTGAGTGGGAATTATCTGTGCTAACAAATCAGAAGATCCAAATCTTAGCTTTGGCACAAGCCCCCAAAGAGAAGAAGTCTTGGCACAACCCCAAACCTTGCTCTCTGGTCTGACAGGAGCTTAGGACAGGCTTTGTCTACCTTTTTTAATGTACCTCATTATGTTCGGATGAGGAACACTTTGATGATGATGTACTTCCCCTCTGTTTTTTGTTTATGAACTAACGATAATAAAAAAGTAGTTTTCAGATCTTCCAAAAAATTTAGTGAACTTTGCTGGGGAAAATACAACATTACAAGGCCCAGGTGCTTACTGAGCTCTAAATATTGAGCTCCAGACCTTTGAGATTACGGCATACATTTGCTTGTTGTCATCAGGCAGCGACAACTTTCAACAGGAAGCCCACAGAATAGCGTGGGTTTCCCTGTTGGGGAAATCCAGAGAATAGACACCAAAGAGATTAGGAGTGAGTTGCTGTAAATGTCAAACTTCTTATTATGATTAAGTGATCTTTTGTTGACTAAAAAAGCTGGGTTGTTTTCTGAGGGAAGAAGGAGTGGTAAGGGCTATTTAGGTAGGACTGTATCTGTATTGAAGGACAGTCTAAAAAGCACAACTACAATGACCTGAAGCTGCCTCTTCCAGAGCTATTATTGGTAAAATTGAGCAAGTTGGTGTAAAATCCTTCCCTAGACTTTGCTCTTGAGTGTTCAATGGTCAGTTGCTCGGCAGCCTGAACTGTGAACTCCCCCAGGCTGTTCTTCAACCAATAAGTCTGGTAACCCAAGCAGGTGGTAGCTAATGCTGGGTAACAAGGGACTGGCATTGCAAATGCACACACCAGAGTTTCTCATTAATACTTTGAGGAAGATAAAGGGGCTGTGTTGCCCTTTTGTTATATCTGCTGTCTTCCTTGCAATTTTTTTAGTTTGTTCTGCAGCAGGCTGTAGTCTGAACTTTCCTCTCTCAGCCACTGTTGAGCTGTCCCAAACCAGTGAATATATTGCTACTGAGCTGAAGAGATCCGTATACTGGATGGACATGGTCTTTTACCTTTTATCATATGATTGACACCAAAGATGAAGCCCAAAGGAATTATGGGAGAAGGGAACTTGCTGTTCATGGTCACTGTGGTCTGAGATAGACACCCAGACTCAGTGAACTGAATTGAGGTCATCAGTTTAATTCAGACTGAGTAATTTTTGCGGCTTAGCAAGCCATGAAAACCTTCATGTGTGAGTACTAACTCCATGGGTTAACCACTCTGTACATAGAAACCGTTCTATTTTCATATAGCATCTGCTTGACTACCACTGAGTCACCTCTAGTTCAAGTCCTACATTATGATTATTGAGGCTACATGCTTTTCCATTGCTGCTATGATTTTAACACCACAGAGTTTGGAATGTAGCCACACAAAATCTGCACTTTGTTACACTGTGGTGGGGAATTGCGGGGGAACTGGGAAATGAGCACATTTGCTTGAATGACTGTTGGAAAACTAGCCTCAATGAAAAAAAAAAAAAAAAAGACAGCTGGGGATAACAATTAACTGGATGTAAAGCTCTGCTTTCCTGACAAGGAACATGACCCCTGTATGGCATCTGGAAGCACTTACACTGCGGGAAAACTTACCCCTAGGGCAGAAGTTCAATTATAGGCTTTGTGCAGCTATGAAATACCCACTCTGTGTAGTCTTGTATATTCAAAGATTATAGCTATTTATCCTTTTACCTATTGGATATGTACCAGGCTTCTTTAGGAAAAAAGTGCTTCTATTTAATGAGGTGTTCTGCACAAATAGCTGAAGCAGGTAGATCTATTTGTAGACTTATTTTCTTCAGCATAAAAGAATTGAGCAAAAATCACTGGGTATTCCAAGTGTTCAGAATATCGTCATCAAAAGCAACTTCCCTCACCCCCAGCATGCGGGGTGATTATATCCTGTTTTATCTGTTGCTGAAGGGCTTGTACACACCTGGACACTTGCAAAACAGACAGGGCACGAGAACTTTGCTGCTCAACCAGGACATTTTAAAGAGTGAATATGCAGGGTACTGAACTCTGATTTAAGGTGTAAGTGTGAACACAGAATAACAATGTGGATCAGGGGTTTTATCATGGATGAATCTCTTTCCCAGTCTGAATCCAGCTCTCACATGGACTTACTCTAAGCCAACAGCTGTTTGGAGACCTGCATGAAATAACCGGGTCTATAAAATCTATGACAGAGTTTGCTCTGATCAGTTAGTTACCACTTTGCCTTCAGATGGATAAATCAAATTCCCCTTCATAACTTGCAGCTCTCTTCCCCCCACTCCGCCTTAATAAGCTGTTTATCATGGATCAGATCTTATTTAGATCACAGGGATGACTTTCTTCAGCCAGGATATCATCCTGTTTCCTCATCGCTTTAAGTCTTTGTGGCTTACTTTGGAATAGTTGACTTAATCACTGTACTTTAATAAATGTTGCCTACTTAAATCAGGCAGAAGAGTAGCTGCAGTTATTGCCTAGGTTTAAATCTTTAACAAGCAAGCTAAACACACTCCACTAAAAATAGTTCTCTTGGCAGAGATTCAAGTTGGGGGCTCTCATAATATTTTCAGCTTATTGCATAGCACATTCATGCTATCAAATTAAAAGCAAAGATATTCATATCACTGCTGTCCCTCTTTTATTACAGATAGGGTTGTCTTGAATTTCCACCGTCTTTGCAATTGATAACATGCAAAACGGTCATTTTGATCTACTTGTATTTTTGCTTACTCTTTATGCTGGGGAAAATGAGCCCCTGAGATGTGCTGCAGAGGAGAATGAGAGCCCTGGTCAGCGAAGAGCCAGGGAGCAATGACGTAGGGTTTGTCTGGACGAGAGGGGCGAGTCTCTTTCTCAGCCTTGTCCCACTCTTACTCCATTGATTCCACTGACATTACTTGCCATTCTCTTTGGAGAGAATGAGAGGGAAGTAAGATTCAGGTCCCTGTAGATGTACTAGCTCTGAGATTTTTCTCTGTGACTTCCAACTTCAGAGAGGTAGCCAAAATGTAATTATTTATAATGGTCCTTCCATATTCTTTCAGTTCTTTATATAATTTATATAATTTGCCAGCTAAATGGCTGAAGGCCAATGGCTGATGACAAAGGATGGTGCTGCAGGTGACTGACTGGGGTCTCTCTCACTTCACTGATCAGTGGGTGATGGTGTCATTGATTTGATTTCTCCATCACACCACTGAGTGGATCACCCAAGTGGCCCTGACAGAAAAACAAACACAACAGCATTCTTGTTTCCGTGGCAGTCATAAAGGCTCCTGTTTTGTGTTTGTGATATTATGGCAAGCAGCCTGTGTTGAAGTAGGGATGGCATGCTGGGCTGAGGCTATAAAAGCTTATAGTCATGCATGTAGTTTCCAAGAGTTCCAGGAAAATGAATCTCGCTCCTGATTTTTACTGGCGTGGTGGAACAGAGCATCCTGGGAGGCTGTATCTGCACAGAGGGCAGCATTTCTGGGGAGGGAGAGAAGGAGGAAGATGGTGTTACAAACCATAAGGCTTTGTAATGAGTTTATTTTCCTCCATGGGAGAGAAGTAGTTTCTGTTGTATCATCAAGAGACATTGACTATGCTCTGTGTAGCCAATCAGCTTGTGGTACTCCAGCAGAGGGTCTCAGAGGATGATCACAGCCTGTGAGTGGCTTAGGTGGGGAGAAGAGCTCTGATGAGGTTGTTTCTATCCAGCTCTACAAATGTCTGTCATCATACAGTTACTTCTGCGTAGAGCTGGACTCAGGGGCTGATGGCTGGCAGGAGGGTACTGGCTCAAGAAGGAGAAGTTGCAAGAAGCAGTCTGGCTTTTCTGTCAATCCCACGAAGGAGGGAGGAAGGATTTTTGGACAAGCAGTTGTGGTGTGGGAACCTGTACCTGGGACTCTGCAGCAGACCCTGGGATAGGGTGAAAATTGGGTTTTGTTTATGTACTCTGAGTAAAAGGATTGTGAGAGAGTCACTGCGTGAAGTAGACACAGCAGCTGTCTGTGTGAAAAGGCATAAAGCTAGAGGGTCTGTATGGCCACAGAATAAATGCATAAAACTTTAGTGCTTTAAGCCAACTTCTCTGATATAAAATAGTATTATGGAGGTGGGAGTTTTCCTTTTGCACTTTTCAGACCTGTCATTTCCAGCATTTTGCTGTAACATCCATTGCTCACATGTGATTTGGAGATGATGACCTGTGTGTACCATTGAAAACCAGCACAGACTTACTATCCTAGCATCCCTTTTTGGCTTCCTATGCAAGTGGAAAAGAGAGACTAAGACTCTTGGCCACTGTCCTGGTTGCTTTGGGATAATTAAATGCTTTGGGACTGAAGGAATAGAGGTGCTTTGTACCTCTAGCTTCAGTACATAAGGAGCCTTTGAATCTATTTTAGAAACAGCAACAGGATTGTTAGCAGAGCACTTCATTCTGTGAAGTGATTGTTTTAAGCACTGACTAGATCAGGGAACATTTTATTATCTCTCTGGAGGAAAGAATAAGTCTAGTTACTCAGAAAAATGTCACCATGTTTGTGATTACTGTTAGTAGAGGTCTCAGATGCTCTCAGCTCACTTAGTCAGAGGAGTGAGAAATCCTATTGCAGGTGGTGGTCCCATCTCCGCACTACTCGTTAGTTGTTTGTGAGCTGCCATGTGTGGAGAAGTGCAGCATCACCTGACTCTATTTGGTATTCCAGGAAGCCACATGGAAAAAAGCGTTTTTATTTTTTTTTACGTTTTCGTCAAGTAGGTTGTTAGCTGTGGAATTTCTTGCTGCAATGAGCTGAAGAGATGCTCTAAGTCAATAGAGCAACTTGTGGTCTTTAAAGATTAAGTGCTGGAGAGTCACTAGGTTCTCTTCTTTCTTTTTCCTCCTTCATATGTTGGCCAAACTGAATGTATTTAACAAATGGAGAGCAAAATGTGAAATATTGCCTTTGGGAGATTTTAATTAAATTCTGGCAGATCCTAATATGTGTATAAAAAAAGTTGTTCTGAAACAAAATCACCACTTTTTAAAACACATTAAGTGAAATGTTTTGACTCTTCCTTAAAATATTTGCCAGTCATCTCTGGCAAAACTATTTGCCAAATCTGAATCATTTCAGTTCTCCAAAACACACTGTTCACTCAAAAGTTTGCCATGTTCTTGGAAGGGCTCCGTAGGTGTATCATATTCTTATTTATTCTGTGGCAACTCTCAAAGTTCATAAGAATTCCCTCTTCCATGAATAAGCCCTGGCTAAGGAAGATCTGGGGTGTTTTATCTTCTTCACAGGCTTGTTGTGGGGATAAGGTCAAAGGTAAATCCTTACATACCTGAAGAAAAAGGGGAAGATTTTGGCCTTGGAATTTTACTTTATCACTGACTCTTCATTTATCCAGAGCCTTATTCATTCTGCTGTCTTCAAACCATATCAAGTACAGCATACTAGATAACAAAACAGAATGGTGAGATCGCAGGTTTCTGGTGTCTAGTAATGGGTTCCCCACAGTGCCATAACATGTCCTACATAAGTGCTAAACTGTCTTTGTTTCTAAGAGTAGTTGAACATAGTGCCAGTCACAGGCGGTAGTGTGATGGATCAGGTAGATCCCAGATGCTTGTTTTCTGTGCCTCCCTAGAGCTTTTAGTTGACCTTCTGTGCTGGCTGGGTTGTTTTTTTTGTTGTTGTTGGGGTTTTTTTTGTAGGACTGAGTTTAGACTGTTAAACTACGCTTATGCTGCATAATAGATCCGGGGTTCATAATCACTCAGGTAAAGTAA
Organism: Anarhynchus alexandrinus; assembly: GCA_008711295.1. Lineage (NCBI taxonomy): Eukaryota > Metazoa > Chordata > Aves > Charadriiformes > Charadriidae > Anarhynchus > Anarhynchus alexandrinus. Next base: position 2,192,468 of record VUYV01000124.1, read on the forward strand.
TGGTCCCACTGCAAAATCTGTAACAGTAATGTCATACTAAGATACTTGTTATTATGGGCCCAAAAACTCTCTGGGAAGACTCTTGGTTAGAGGCCAAAGAAACCAGATAGACCACTGCTGTGAATAAGACAGGAGGCAGAGAAAGCTGCTCTCACTGAATGTCAGCAGAGTCTGATCCCAAGATATGAGAGGGCTGTCCAGACTGCTTCACTTTTCTTGGATGCAACATTTCACAGTGCAAATGTTCTTCACTTTGAAAAAAAAAAAAATTAAAAAAAAAAGGTGTTATGGCAAATCTGATGGCAGTACATTAGAGTTTTCAAATAAATCAGGCTGGGCAGCCTGGCAGTGTGTGCAGGTGAGGAAAACTAGGCTTTGTTTCTGCTTCTCTTTTCCTCCTGGACTGCATCAATTTAATTTGAGTGACAATAGGCTGACCTCAGGCAGGCCAGTTATAGAGAGGGATTGCTGCCTTGCCCTGCTTGAACTCAGGAGCAGAGGGGAAAGGAAAGCAGTTTGGTGATGCAGAGCACTGTGCCTGGTTCAAGCCTGTGAGAAAATGATGAAATGCAAGTAGACATCCCTTCTCTCTTGCATCTTTGGAGAGAGGAAATAAATTGGAGGAAGAAAAGATAAAAAAACTAATACACTGAGCTGCAGCTGAGTCCATTCCTTCAAGAAGGAAGCCAAACATGGCATCTGATCTAAAACAATTAAGAAGCTAAAAGAGTAAGTGGCATGGCCTGGGTTAATAAGTCCAGCAATGAAGTGTGCCCATTTATGCATAATAAATGAATTTTTGTTGTCTTAGCAACAGCCTGGAGATGTGTTATCCATCAGGGGAACAGTCTGTTTTGATGTTGTCAGGGTGACAAGCTGGCTACCTGTCCATGTTCCTGCTCATCTTCTCCAGCTCTGCAGTGCTTTAGCTGACTACTCTGTGCTTATGCATGAGATGTTTTAAGGGCTATTTCCTGACTGTGCACAGAGCATTGCTATCTCCAGCTAGGGCACTCATCACCATCAGAAAGCTTATTGAACCAGTGCTCTGTTGCCCAGAGGACTGACTTGAACTGATTCCTCCAGGGCAATGGGGGAGTTCTCACTTCTGCTTGTCCTGCGTGCACAAGGAAAACTGCTCCACGATGTGCTCTCCTTTACTTCAGCAAATATAGGAAAACCTTATAAGTGAGGAGAACCTAAGAAAGCTAACGCAGTGTAGAAAATGTGTGAACTCTGCTTCTGGAGCAAAGATTCCCAGGTCCTGTCATTAGCCCAGTTCCCACATCAGGACTCAAGTCAGTTCCTGCAGGTGACAATCTGACTCAGTGTCCCTAAAGTACTCATTTCAAGGCAGCCTGAACTCTTGCAGAGTCAGGAGTCTTACGGGCAGGATTTCACGTGTAAGCCCAGAGGCTCAAAGTAAGGTCAGCTCTAACCTGGAGATACAGAAAATGTTTGCTGCTACTGGAAGTTGTCCTTTAACCCCATCTACAGGCACAGTCACAATCCCCTGGCCTGTCTCTGAGCAACTCAGAGAGAAATGATTGTTTCCTCTTGAAACCATATGGAAGCTGGTTTCCAGTGAATTTTCTCTGGTGCTTTTTGGCGTTTCCCCAGACAGCAAGGCAGACTCCTTTTAGAACATGACACTTCTGTCAGCAAGATTTAGCCTCTGGCTCATTAGGCTGTCAAGGTTCCTAATGTCACTTGGCTGTTCTTTAAAAAAAACAAACAAAACCCAAACCCAAACAAAACCCTCTTAGTATTGATGGAAGCTGATGTGTTGACAGTACTGGAGACTGTCACTCTCCTACCAAATACATTTATGCTGGCAGTAGCAAAGCAGACCCTTCTGCCTTTTGTACCTCATCCCTGGTTTATAGGTTGAGCTGCTCTGGTGTCGTGGCTCAGCTGGTCATCCAGCTTGCTACTGTGGCAGCCCACGGGGACCAGTTATGCATGTGGTGGGAGCTTCTGCTGGGGACAGCTGAGCATTAGTGATAGAAACAGAGCTACTAAGTTGGAAGAGCTGTCAGATCCATTTCTAAGCGTGGTGATGGGCAGGTATATAGTTGTGCATTAGTGCAATGAACTGAATTTAAATGGGTGTCCTAGGGCCGAAAGCTATGTTAGTGACCTGGGTTGCCCTTATTCTAATTGTTTGTTTCGGTCTCTCTTGTTCCTGTCATTATGCCAAGATGACGTAGCTGAAGCTGGGGAGAGAGGCAGAGATCAATCAATACATAAAATCTATATTTCTGCTGGGGAAGAAAAGAAGCAAAATTCACAAGTCTGATGATTCTTTCTCTAGCAAATGAACTCAAACTCTTAGGAAAGAAAAAAATGTTTGATACCATTCTAGGTAAACACTGGATGTTCTTGAGTATGAAAGATCTGGAGGAGTGAAAGTTGATATCTCCTTACTTCAGAGCTTTATCTAATCGCCACGTGAATCTGTGAAACTTCTCATCTCAGAGCAAAATATGAGGCTACGTCCTAAGAGTGGAAAATTGTTTTAATTGGTAACTTAGTTTTTCAGCAATCTTAATGTGTCTGGAAAAGCAATGATAAGGGAAGAAGAAATGCTGTGGGTTACAAATGATCTCTAATACATAGGAAAGCTTATCTACAGAAGCAAGTGTCAGATGCTAGAAATGCTGAAAGCATTTCAGCCTGTTTAGTAAGTGCCTTCATCATGTGGGTCAACACGTGGGTTGAATGCCATGCTACTACTGATAGACCCACATCTCTGGGAGATGGAGGACCTGGCACAGCATAAGCTCCATTGATAACATGGTTTGCTGAACCTTCAACCATGGATCTGTTACTGTTTTTTCCATGCAGTCTTACTTAAACCCACAAGGAACTATCAACCCCTTTGCTGTTCTGCTAATGATTGATTTATACTGGACACTGATGCAAGAAAAAAAGCTTCCTAGAAGCTGATTGCTGCCTCAGTGTTTAGAGCGCGTGAAGAGCCCAGTGTTGCCTTCTAGAGTGAATTATAGACTTTACCATAGGTTAGCTTTCCCTAGGTACTTGATGTTCTTCTAGACATCTGTTCTTGGTTTATCTGTATGTCTTGCTCTGTTTGGGACTACTTGGAGCAGATGATTTTATAATTGCTCTGTATTTGTAATTTCCCCCAGTCTGGATTAGCTTGGTGAATGTGAGAAGTGACAGAAAGAGAGGACCAAGAGGTTAACGATGGGACTAATCTGATAAGTCATTACCTCTGTCATTAACCTGCACTCTTGGGCAGTATCTGGGGCAAGAGCCTCAGCAGGTTTCTTCTAGTTGCATAAGAAGAAGTCTAAGTTGTAGGTATTTCCAGGCAGGGCTGAGGTGCTTTCTTAGCAAATCACTTATCTAGAAAACGAAAGGCTATATTCAGCTGCCTAAGCACAGACATCAAGGGCCATTGTAGGATATCCATCTGACCTCTGGCTTCCTCTCAGGAAAGGTCCAGGTCTCTTCCCTCATGGATCTGGTTTCATAGCTATCAACTTTGTAGAGATGTCTTGAATATTTTAGGGAATTTGAGATGACATGACATGCCCAGAGGTTCTGACATGAGCGCTACTTATGTGTTGGGGGAGGATCAGTAGTAGTTCTGCATTTGACTTCTACCATCTAGTGTGCTGATGCATCTGGAGTGACAGAAACCTGGTTAAAATCCCTGAGGGACTCAAACACAACTGCCCCGTCATGCAGGTCTGCCATAGGAGCAGACAGCAGGAAACTCTGGATTTGGTTGTCCTGGGTCTCTTGTGTCAAAACATTTAGGTTTTGTTTGAAATACTCACTTAGCAGAAAAGTGGATGTTTCCAGTGGATCCTAGCCAGTCCAAGAGTGTGTCCAGGCTGGAGCCAGACTATAGTGTTACTCACACTTTTCTCTGGCCCACTGAACATGTATTTTATATGAAAGGAATCTTTTCTTTACTTTAAATGAAAGAAAACTGTTTCACCTCGAAGGACTGAGAAGGCCTGCCTCCAGATACACTATGAGAGGGTGACCAGGCTGGTTCCCTCTGAGGCAGGTGGAGGGCCAAATCAGGTTATCAGGTACAAGGAGAGAAAGCACTTGCTCCTCCTGGCAAGTAGAGGCCAACCTTGCTCTTCCCTCTTCCTATTGCTTTGTTTCTCTTCAGGGCATTTTTAGACAGATGTCATGCTTTGTTGCCCTGAGAGGATCTCTTCTGCCCTTCCTTCCTTAACTGGCTACCTAACCTGGAGAGTCAATTACTTGTGCAGCCTTTTTTCTGAGTCTGTCCCAGTTCTAAGAACACACAGGCTACTGCAGCTTTAGAGTACTCCTGTGATGGAGACATTGTGGAAAGGCAGGAAGGCAGTGCTGGAGGTTTCCAAATCTGTAGAGGCCAGAGCTAAACATGCATGTCCTGAGCTGAAATCCACCCACCATCTGTCTCTAGTTCTAACATTCATTGTTCTTGATTGCAGTGCCATTTGTTGTGACCTTGTTCACTCTAATTTTTGTGGCTGCTCGTTATCCAAGACAGCTGGCTGTCTTCTCTTTGGCAGTTCTTTGGGATGTGGAATAGGCCTCTTCTATTTTCTGCTGCTGGAGCAGTGTGCCTCATGTGCTTGCTACTTCAAGAATATTGGGGGACAATGCATTGAGGAATGGGTTGTACTGAACTGAAACAGAGTGGATTAATTCCAGTGTAAGCCAAGAAGAAGCAGGGGCAAACTAAATGGGTCCATTTCAAGCTAAGGTGTTCTTGGGACCAGAAGAAAGGAAGTACTACAAATCCTTTTTTTCCCTACGGGTCTCATAATATAAGCAAAAGACCCGTGACTTCTGCTGAGCAGAAGCCTCTGGAAGGATAAATGAATGCAAACCACATAGATCCGTGAAAATTTCAATTTTTATTGTCCGGTCAAATTCTGTTTCCTCCCTTGGGCAGAGTGCTGCTGGCAGGAGACACTCTGCATCGTAGTAGCCAGGCAAGCAGGCAGGACACCCCTTGGGGGGTAAGGAAGGACAGAAAGGCATTTGTCCTAGCACCCTCTTAATTGGATTGGTCATACGCCCCCCCTGAGTGCTAGGCGTGCTCTTCTGTCCCTTATATTCAGGCAAAGCTAATGTGAGGGAACACTTCATCTGAGAGCTGAATAGGGAGGCAAGAGAAAAGGGGGATGGGGAGGGAGAGACTCCTTATACTTCTCTATTTCACAGTCTTCAACCTCACGGGATCAACCGGAACTTGAACTGTTTCAACACTCTTTAAAATACCCTCTACTTCTGAGGGAAAGGCAAGAAAGAAGGAAGCAAGTTGCAATAGAAGTGCCATCATATCTTCCAAATCCTTCTCTGCAGTAAAGTTATGCTAGGAGGATCACACATCCATCTGTGGCTTTTTAAGTTCTGTTTGTAATATGCCATGTTATTGAAATGCTTCAAGGATTCCCTTTGTAATGTGTAATTACTCTGAGATATGCAGTTCAGCGCCTATTGCAGCTGCTGTTTTGGATAATCTTGATACAGTTAAAGCTGTTGCTGGATCAAACAAATTTATGCAGATGAAGATTTTAAAGTTAGTGTAAAGAACAATTTAATAGTCTCTACCACATCAGGTGCTTAAAAATCCTGTACTTGGTACCTCTGAACTTGAATTCTACTTTTCATACCCACAGGACTTTGAAGCATGTCTCCAGCTGTCTGTTACCTCTCCTGAGGTCTCAGAGGTGTCTCATTAAAGCTGATGTTAAAGCCTATTAAATACATGAATGTGGCTTCTAATGATGCATCTCATTTAGGTGAGTTGTCACCAGGAATTGGCAGGGATCATTGCTGCTCTGGTCCCCCAGTGGCTAGGATAGAGAAAGCCACCTGGAGAAGCGCAGGAAAATACCTTATTCTGTGTTGGAAGACAAACGGCAAAGTGTCTTGAAAAGGCTGCTGACTTCCAGGGGCACACCAACCTTGTCACCTTCTCGCCCTACCAGCTCCCCTCCCTCCCTCCTGCAAAGCGCAGCCTCAGCTCCCAGAGGCATCTGTCCTTGGGCTCTCAGTGGCTCCAGCCAGTTAATTATTAATCATCACAATATCCCTTATGTCAAGCATCGGAACTGCCCATGAAGCATGGAGAACTCTTTTATCAGTTGAGTCTCACAAAGCCTGCAGCTGGCACGTGTCATGGTGGTAGTTCTCACTAAACACTGCCAGCCTCCGTGCCCTTTGCAAAAGTTTTCTGGAGTACTCCGAAGGCTCTCTCCAGTAAGAATGTGTTTCTGGTAAGTTGCTGAAGCTGACAAGTGGAGGAAATACTATACTTTCCTGCCAGCATTTAAAATCCTACTGTGGGAAGTCTTGGGTGATGCAGGTAAGTGAACTCATTAAAACAGAACTATACATATGACTTAAACTGTGCTCTTTAGTGTCCCTGTGACATGATTAGGTCCTCAGGTGCTTCTGTGTTCTCCTCTACCCTTCCTTCTATCCCAGGATGCCTTCATGCAGATTGAAAGAAATGCTGGTGGATCTGACAGCACGCTTTTTTGTCTCAGTAAATTGATGATAGATCATCACTAATTAGTACAGCTAGGGTCAAGCTTACTCATATTTCGTTCTCTACTAAGATAGCGTGATTGTAGGAGCCCAACTCTTATTTACGTGTAATAATAGATGGAGATGGGGTTTTTTTCCTCCTTTCAGTTCAAACATAACATCATGTTCAATGACACCACAGTGTTTTGTGAAAAGTACAAGTGCTTTGAACATGTGGGAACCAAAAAGCTCTAAATAGATTGTGTAATGCTGCCAACAAAGCATGTCCTTGGACCCTAGCCGAGAACAACCAAACCTTCATTTTGAGTAAAGCACTGGATTTTGAGAAAAAGAAATACCAAAGCTTTAGTCCCAGATTCCACCTCAATCGCGCTTCTTGTGAGTCACTTCAATCTCTTTGCCTTGGGTTGTCTCACCTGTAAGAAGAGAAAAAGTGCTCTTGTTGGGGTGGGAGGTGATGCTTGGGGGATGTTTGGGAGGTTAAAACCCTAACCGCTTTCTGGCATCTGAGGTGTAACTGCCTGGGTTGATGTGACTCCCACGGGAATGAGAGGGAGCAGCAGGGTTTCTGGGCATTGGGCTGAGGGGCAGCACCTGCCTGACCTGTGTCCAGGTGAGCCCATGCCCCGTGGCAGCCCCACTCCTGCTGCCTGGGTGGCTGTCCCTGGCCCTCCTGTCCATCAGGAGGTGGTCCCCCTCCCTTCCCCACCACAGCCTGCCTGGGGAGGTTCTGCAACCAGTCAACCCACACACCTGCTCCTACCCTTGGCTTTTACCGCCCTTTGACCCCATAGAGCAGATGAAGTATTTAGACACAGCTGCTATTTCTGTCATTAGCACCCAGACTTCCTGGGAGAAAACTGCTGGATTTGTGACAGCTGAAATCTGATTCAGAGGAAGCTTTTTACTTCAGCACGTACAAAAGCAAGGGGAGAGTGAAGCGAGGGGGAGGGAAAGACAGTGCTCAATTTGCTATTCATTTAACTCTGTCAGGAAAGCCCAAGTAACTCGAGATGACGGCGTGCAAATTGCAGACACGCACGTTGCAGCATGGTGGATGTCGTTCAAGGGACCGAGGATGCAGAAGCAGTGGGTAAGAAAACAACGCAGCACGAGGGGTCTGCATGCCGTGCTTCTTGCCAGGATACATTAGCTCCCACTGAGCAGTTCTGTGCTCCGGAGCCTGCTGATGGTACTTGCCGGTTTAAAGCAGATGTGAGTATCTCCGTGTTGTGCTGCCATTGCAGGTGCTGGAGCAGGAGGGTACTCAAGAGATCTGTTTAGCCTTCTCCGCTCCAGCGCATGATCCTTTCTCAGTCTTCTCTAATGTACTTCCCAGTATTTCTCCGGAGAAGTAAAAGGCTGTTATTCCCACTCTGCAGCTGAGGCACTGGCATGCAGAGAGGTTGACGCGTCTGATTTGAGGATACGAGGAAATGAAATAAAGCTGCCTCAGGGGAAGTTCAGATTGGACATTAGGAAAAAGTTCTTCACTGGGAGGGTGGTTGGTCACTGGAATGGGCTCCCCAGGGAGGTGGTCACGACACCAAGCATGTCAGAGTTCAAGGAGGCTCTGGATGATGCTCTTAATCATTATGGTTTAGTTTTAGGTAGTCCTGTGAGGAGCAGGGACTTGGACTCGATGATCCTTACGGACCCCTTCCAACCTGAGACATTCTCTGATTCCATGATTAGGTGCATTGTTGCTGTGCCATCTCTTGGGTTTTTAAGTGGAGTTATGTTTGTGAGACTGTTCTTCCTCTTCTCCAGCTGTGGCTGCTGAAAACGCACTGATTTCTTTTTAAGGACTGTGATAGACATTTCAAAGCAAAGCGTCTTATTGAGGCTTCCCAGTTTACCTGTGCTCCCCTTTGCTGGAGTTCAGATGAAGCTATCTGATGAACCTCCAGCACTGGAGGGACTTGCGGGTCAGAAGGACTCTTCCAGCGCTCAGTCTTTTTAAAATGAAAGCGCAGGCTTTCTGTTGCTGTCATGATTTTCAATTTGAACGAAAACTCCCAGGATTTCATGTCGTCGTGTGATGCCAACAGGATCAGGGATGGTCCATCCCAAACCAGTTAATTTACAGAGCAGCTCTGGTGATGGTGATGTGATTCAAGAGGCTTTCTGAAAAGACGTCACTTAGTAAACAGGGGTAGATGAGCCCAAAGCGTGAAAGATTAATGCCTCCCCCCTTGTTTCTCATGACTGTACGGGGCCTGGACTGAGGTGGGAGGAGGTAATGAGGAACACTCAGTCCTGGTTCTGCCCAACGACTGACTTAAGGAGCTGCAAACACGCCGCGGGGAGCGGCTCCCGCGCGGGTCAGTCCACGCTGGGGAAGGGGACGGCGGCGGCAGGGCCGGCGGAGGGCGCTCTTCGGGGCTTCTCGAAGTTTCTGGAAGGCGGGAGAAGGTCCCGGCCTGGGCCGGCGCCGGCAGCGCGTGGGCGGGGCTGTGACGCGGCGGGGCGGAGCCACACCCCCAGCGGCAGTTATAAACGAGCCGCGAAAGCGCCGTGAGTGGCTGGCGGGCGTGCGTCACGTGGGGGTCGCGCGGGGCCCTTCAGGAGAGCGCGCGGAGGCGGAGCGGCACACCGGCGTTTGCTGCGCAGGGGCTGAGAGCGCCGCCGGCCCGATGGGTGAGAGCGATGGGCAGTAACTGGTTCCCGCCTGTTTCCAGAGGCAAAGCAGTGGTCACTGCCCGCCCGGCGGAGGGCCCGACCGCGGTTACCGCTCGGCCCAAAGCTGCTGCCGGAAGGCGTGTTGCGACCCGGACACAGCTCCCACACAGACCTGCGGCCGTGCGGGTCTCTGCAGGGAGTGCTTGAGCCCGTCCCTCCGACTGGAGGGCAGCAAAGGCAGCGCCCCTGTGCGCTGTGAGCAGGGGAATGGTCTGCTCAGCATGGTAGCAGGCCTGAAGGAGGAGGTGGAAAAGTTAAGGACTATCAGGGAGTGTGAGAGAGGGATGGATTGGTGGAGCCACAGCCTGAGGCTGAGGGAGCAGACTGAGGCTCCACAAGTGGTAGAGGATCCTTTCCCCTCAGGCAGAAGGAGGGGACCTAAGAGATGGGGAGGAATGGCAACAGGTCTCTGATCAGGGAGGCAGGTGAAACCTTCCCCAGCCTCCCTCATCTTCCCAGTTGCCCTTACACAACAAGTATGAGGCTCTGGAAGTTGAGGGGCAGGTGAATGAGGACACAGAGGAAGCCCCATGCATTAGGACTTCTACTGTTAAAAGGAGGATAATTGTTGTAGGTGATTCTCTTCTGAAGGGAACAGAGGGCCCCATATGCCAACCAGATCCATCCCACAGGGAGGTCTGCTGCCTCCCTGGGGCCCGTGTCAGGGACATAACCAGGAAGCTCCCTGGTCTGGTACGGTGCACTGATTATTACCCGCTACTGGTTATGCCAACAGCATTGTGGCCTGAATCAGGAATAGAGTGGCCAGTAGGACCAGGGAGGTAATTTTACCCCTGTACTGGGCACTGGTGAGGCTGCATCTTGAGTACTGTGTTCAGTTTTGGGCCCCTCACCACAAGAAGGACATTGAGTCTCTGTGCAAAGAAGGGCAATGAAACTGGTGAGGGGTCTGGAGCACATGTCTTGTGAAGAGCGGCTGAGGGAACTAGGGTTGTTTAGCCTGGAAAAAAGGAGGCTTAGGAGAGACCTTATTGCTCTCTACAACTATCTGAAAGGAGGTTGCAGAGAGGTGGGAGTTGACCTGTTCTGTCAAGTAACAGGTGATAGAACAAGAGGCAATGACTTCGAGTTGCGCCGAGGGAAGTTTAGTTTGGATATTGGGAAGAATTTCTTTACTGAAAGGGTCATCAGGCATTGGAACGCATTACCCAGAGCAGTGGTGGAGTCCCCATCCCTGGAGGTATTTAAGGGTCGTATAGACACAGTGTTGAGGGATATGGTTTAGTGGTGGGCTCGTCAGTGTTAGGTTAGTGATTGGACTAGATGATCTTACAGGTCATTTCCAATCTAGGAGATTCTGTGACAACAAGATTGCATGCATGTTAATCTACAAAATTTATCCTCTGCTTTAGAAAAAAACCCGATTGTTGTGGGCCAGCCTGAAGTCTTTGTGCTGGTCAATTAACACAAGTTATCATTTAATTTGACGGCAAATAGATTTGAAAATCTTCTTGTGTTTTACCTGAGACTTGTCAAAATAAAATGCTACCTAGGATTTTGGGGGCGATAGTTGCATTACACGCTAGGGTTACAGGAGGTGATGTGGTTAAACGCTGCATGCACATATGTGCTCTGGGGACAGCTTGACAGACTGCAGGCTTTTGGAAAGAACTAGTCTAGCAAAGGAGGGGGGAAAAACGCATCTGTCAGTAAATAGATGGATAAAGATGCTCTGTGCTGCTTTTAAGAAGCACCAATCATCTTTATAACTTTGACAGGTGGCAATGGGGCAGGCAGGGGAGGAAGAGATTCAGAGAATTGTGTGGGTGGTGAAGAAATTAATCCTAATGAATTGGAAGAGCAAATCCACAGCGGGCAGAAAGCTTTGGATTTCTGCCCTGCTGGATATGGATAAATGCAAGAGAATCCCTTTTGCATGCAAGAGCTAATTGGGCAATTACAATGTAATCTCAAAACCTTTGCTTAAACTGTATCCTGACTATCAAAGCATGAGGCAGATTCTCTTCCAGTGGTTCATAAGGCTTGCCCAGAGTCTTTCAGATGGGTGTTTGAAACAGGTCTTCTTTTATCTTTCCCTCTCTTCTGGGAAGTAAAACCTTTCTGTTAGTTTTTTTTTCTTTTCTTTTTTTTTAATCATTGTGTTATGATGGGAGAACTCATTTCCAAGGCTTCCTTTCAATGTTTTCATTCTATACACAGAAGAGCACATGAATGTAAAAATAGCTAAACTGGCTCAGACCAAGGGTCTATCTAGTCCAATATTATTATTCTTCTCTCAGTGCCTGCTTGTGGCCACTGTTGGAGTCAGCAGCATGAGCATACGTGACATTTCCTTCTAACGCTTTCACAGCTTCCAAACACTTTCAGCTCTGGGGCTTCTCTAAGCTTGACTTCTGTCTCTTTACTAATCCTTGATGGCTCTTATTTCCATTCAGTTCTCTTGAACAAATGGAACTTTTTGTACCAACATCCCTTGCCAGGGCGGTTGCAGGTCTACTACCTAGTGGTGAAAAGCCAAGCCTTTTTTTTTTCCTTTTTTTAAATGCCTTCCTTTTGATAGGTTTAGTATCTGCCACAATAGTCAATTCCTATCTACTTTTTTCATGCCACCTGTAGAACCCCAACATATCTCTTTGTCTCATGACTAGCTACATCCTTAAAGACACTTTCTGAAGAAGGTAATATTTTTTTTTTAATATGTTAACTATGTCAATGAGATCACTGATTTCTCCAAAGAATACTAAGAGGTGGGTGTCAAGGGACCTCCTCTGGCAGAAGACATGTTGACCCTTACCCAAAAAATAATTTTTATTCTCCATTAATGCAATATTCTTGTTATCACTTCTACTAATTAATCCAGCCTAGATGCCAGGCTTGCAGACTTGTAATTCCCTGGCTGTCATGTGGACCTCTGTTTGAAGATAAGCATTACTATTGCTACCTTCTGGTGCTCAGGTCCCAGGAACGCTTCACATGAGAGGCTGCCCATGATCATTAATAATTGAGCTATTCTGTCCCTGCAGTTCCTGTGTTACTCTTGGGCAAGTGTTGTTGTGCCTGTGGGATCCCCCAGGGCTAATTCTGTCTGTATCGTATACTCATCCATGTCAACTTTAAACAGAGACTCTTCTGATTTCTTCACTCTTCCTACTCCTTCTACAAAAATAAAAGTGGGACGATCAAGCATGGGAACTTCACCAGTTTTCTTCTGGTGGAAGCAAGAAAGCTCTGATGCAAAAATTTAATTTATTTTCTCTGCAACAGCCATATCAGGTCTGAGTTCTCCTTTTACAGCTTTGCTATCACTTGGCCCTACAGACTTTTCTGACATGTTGGAGGAGGGATTGAAGAAGTAGCTAAGTGTTACTGGAGAGGTTGTCCTTATCTGTTTCAGGTCTATCTAGAAGCTAAAAATGACAATGTTTTTGTCTGCTTTTGAAAGCACGGGGTCCTGAGACAATTTGGATGAGGAATGATCAGTAAGAGAGCCCTCTGTCTGCAGTGCTCTCTGCTGGATTCCTTGGGGTTTTCCCACCCCTAATTTGGGTTCATGTCCAAGTCTTTTATGTGAACGGGCTTGAACTAAGCTTTGAGTGCTCCAATGCCAAGCGGTTCCACATTCCAAAGAAAAGGAGCATCTGGGTGCTTCCTAAAGCTTGGGGGTTTTTAAGGCTTTAAATCTCAAGACTAATTCCTGTTTACTTCAACCATCTTCCAAAGGCTCACTTGTGAGGTGAAGCATGTTATTCTCTGTCCCATCTCTCTGCTGAACCTAGTCAGTATTCTTTCTCTTGTAGGGAGTGTTTTTCTTTAGAACTGGCACCAACAGCAATTCAACATCAGGCTGGTCTTGCTCACATCCGTTGTGTATTGCCATCTCATCATGCAAATGAAGAAGAGCCTGTGCCTTGCTAGGACGGAGTTGGAAGGGAAAGCAAAGAAGGTATTTGCGAGCACGGGTGCCTAGTGCACTGTTAGCATTCAAATGAGGTAGCGACCATGGCTACAACGTCACACAAACCAGAAATGAAGCTTGTGTTACAGTGTGTGGTGTTTTTTACAAAGAGAGAGGAATAAGATGCATTGGTGGCTGGTATTTATATATCCAGCACCGTTTTCATGCTTGGTTACCTGGAAATCGCTGTTGCTGAAGGGTAGCAAACCAAGCTGTGTATTTTTTTTCATGGTTTACAATGTGTCAATACACTTTGGAGGATAAGGTAATCTGGGGGAGAGTTAAGAAATTTGCATCTTCTGTAATGAACTTGCCAAAGGAGGCTGTGCTCTGAGCGGGCTAACTATTGCCACAGAAAGCATAGGCGTTTCTAGGGATTCAGCAGCACTCCTGTGTAAGTGACCATGTTCTGGAGGAGGATGGTTATGAAAAAATTGTTCCCATAAGGAGACTTGCCAAGGACAAATTATAGCGCTGCACCTTTGGTGTGATACTGGGCCTGTTTCTAGGCTTGATTACTAAAATGGCGTATGTGGAAGGAGGCTGATTTTCAGTCTATCCATGGCTGGCTTTGTACACGCTCTTGGGCATGTTTGTTTATCACTAGCAGGACACCTCCTGTAAGCCAGAGAGTTAAAATGCTGCGGTTCTCTTCACTGTATACGTACAGACTGTATTTATGTTTGCACATGTGATGCATGAGCATATATATCCTATTTGCTTGTGCAAGTTTTATCCATGTTCTCCTGTGGAATGAGCTAATGCTGTCCTGCTTAAGCACGCTGGTGTCTGCCTTGTCCTGCTGTTAATGTTCTATTTGTGATACCAACTATAAGCCCCAGCCGTGAAGTGGGATTCCACCATATTTCATGAAAACACTGTATAAAAGAGAACGAGAGAGAGTTGTGGCTCCAAAGAGATTACAAGCTGCTTTTCATGTACATCTGATAGGATGAACGCAAACAGCGATTGGTTTGTTAACTCCATCTGGTGACCCTAACCTCTTCCAAGATGAGATCTCCCACTGATGCATTCCTTTGGTCATAATGTCCAGTCAAACACAACTTTGTTTCCTCTGTGAAGCTTTATACTGACTAATTTTTACCTCTTTTTGGTCTCTTCCAGTAAGAGAGGCTGAGCAAGATTTTTGAGGTGTTAAAGTGAAGTGCAGTAAAATGAATTATACAAATGCTACTGAACTCATACTTCATAGAGCAAATGAAAGTTTCACATAAGATGAAATATATCAGGCTGGGCTGCTGATCTTATTTGTTTGATGAATCTGTTTACCTCTTGCATACATCCATCTAACTTGGGAGAAGGCAGATATATGGAGTGGGAACTGAATGGTCTCAGACCGATCCATTTATCACTTGCATGATGCATCACTTGTGGGACTTTCACTGCTGGAGTGTCCAGATACTTCCCTCTTATAGGAAAAGAAATCTTTTTTCTCTTGGTCTGCAGGATAATTAGCTTAATTTATATGTTTATGACCATTTGTATTCCCTAGCTTGCATGAGTGAAATTAAAAGCAACTCAGGAGAATTGAGATCCACATCTGTTGTACAATACCCTTCAACTCTTGTGGGAGTTGTGTTTGTATCCATATCTGATTGTATGGAGTTCTGCTCTTGTTCTCCTGCCCTGTGGATCACTTTGGAAAGAGTGTGGTGACTTTTTTAGGTCTCGGGTTCCCTCAGGAGCATTTTTGGGTGAATGTGGAATATGACTTGTGTGTAGTGTCCTACTGTTAAGAGCACAGGCTCTTATTTTTGGTACTACTCAAAATGGGGGTGTGCTTGGAGTGTGCTGTATCACTCCTAGAAATTAGAGAAAGGCAGTGGGCCATCGTCAGCTGGGGCTGAATAAGGCCTTGTTTTTCTACACTAGATATCTGGGCATCTAGAAGGTTCTTAAAAGGGCCAAAGCAGGGGGATAATTTAATCTGAGAGCAGATGTCTTTGATATTAGAGGATGTTGCGTGCTAGATGAGGCATTTACAGTGCTTACCTCTTTCTCCTACATTAGCCTGGCCACAGTTCAGATTAGATGTCTACTCTGCATGCAGGAGAATTTTTTGGCAGGTGTCTGAGGGATCTGGCAGACAATACCATTTGCATTCCATGGTACAAGCGTACAACCATTTCTCTTTTCACTAAAATAAATGGGAGCCAATACGCAGTTGCAGTGTCTAATGGATTTTTATAGAAATAAATACGAATGGGGGAAGGAAGGTGAAGGAATATTCCCACTGAAACCTAATACATAAGCCAAATTCTTCTCCTTGATCTTACTGAAGTATTTCCTTATCTTCTCTCTTCCCCTTCAATCCCTGATCTCACTTGGGCACATTTCAGATACAGAGATACTGTAAGATGCGTGTCCATCAAGAAACCAGTTGGCTGAATCACTAGGGTCGTTTCAGGTCTGTTTCTAGATGCATGCAACACACAGTGGACTAGCACAGTTTTGCTTTAGCAGAGGTGTAGAATTATTACTATGCCCAGAAGAAGGGAAATATTTAGGGCAGCCCAAATGATATTGCAATGCTGGTCTCATACATGCTGTGATGGGAGCAAGGAGAAGTAAGAAAGAATAGATTTTGTGTTTTCCAAAGAAGCTGCACTACTTTGGCATGTTTGTGCCTTTCCCTGTGCAAGGGGCTGTGTGACCCTTGGGAGAAGCAAGCACAGAGGCTGCCCCTTTGAAGGGACAAACACCTACATTTTAATCTGAAATGTTTTTCACCCAAAACAGTATTTTCATAGTACTAAATGCCAATGATTTGTTGCCAGACACTGCTGCTAACCGTCATCTCTGTCTTTCAGCAAGGGATGGCTATTGAATGGTATTTCAGAGCTGCATGCCCCAGTGCTGCTCATTAAATAAAGACAGTGGGAATCCTTGGGGAAAAAAAAATAAAAAGGATAAAATTTAAAAAAAAAAAAATCCCCTGTAGCCCCCAGACAAACCAGAGAAGAGCACATTACATCAGAGTCATTAAGATACTCCCACAGCTTTTTAATTTTTTCTCAGCCGTCATGGCATGCTGCACATACTAATCATTCTGTTGCATTTTCATGGGGGGGGGGGGGGCAAAAGTATCCTTAAAGCAGTTTGTCAGCACCCAGTAGCTAAATGCTGAAAATCAGAAATGATTACTCATTTCTAAAACTATTAGTGGTTAGCATCTTTGGTCATTTTAAACAGTGCCAAAATCACTCAGCATAGAAACCTTTGGGTCATGGGTTATAAATGAGTTTCTGTCTGAACTTCCCTGACTGTTATTTTTGTATCCGTCTTGTGCATTGTAGAAGATAATTATTCCAACAACCCAATTTGGCATTGGGCTAGGTTACGCAGCTACCCCTCTTAGACAGTTCCCTTCTCAAGGAAATGATCTTTGCTCTGCTCTTTCATTGTCTTCAGACCAGCAGAAACTGGGTTTTGGGGGGAAGGTGTATTTGAATCTCTATGGCACAAGAGTATTTTATCATTGCTATATTCAAGTCCCTTGCTTTCTGTTTTATCCCTTAAATTCTAATCTGGCGATACCACTGCAATGTGATTCTTCAGTAATTGTGCTGGAACAGCGGAGAGAGCGTATGATTATGGCAAAAATACACTCATTTCCTTTTTCTTGTAGGAAAAGATAATGCAGAGAGATGAGACACTGTGTGAAACTGGCACTGTATTGGTAGGGTTTTATCCAAGACAGGACAAAGCACTGTAGGGGGAAAAAAAAGAACAAGTCACTAGCTGAGGGAATCTGTTTTTCCCTGTATTTTTCGAAGCTAAGCTGGTTAGGCACACTGCCAGCCAGGCATGGCCCCTGGAAACTCTCCAGGAAAAAAATCTCAGCTCACATTGTGAAAGGGTTTCCCCCATCCATGCTGGAGAAGAGATTCCCTTCTGGGAAACTTAGAGATAAATATTTATTTAGTTTTGCAATAGCAAACTAATGTTAATGGCATGCAGCCAATTTCTATCATGGGCACCATGAGGTATTTTGAACAGGTGCCACCAAAGTCAGCACAGAGTATAGATTCTTTAGGTGCAAGCAGACCCTACCCCACTCTCTCCTGATGCTGCTGATACTGGCTCAGAGGACAGGCACAACTGTTTTTGGCAAGTGAGAATGAGGCAGCGAGCAAGAATTCACATGCCTATATGACATCTCTAAGTGCTGGACTGGATTTTGGCCTTACATAGCACTTCCGTGGGCAGGAGATCTGGGGAGTGTTACTTTTCTTTTTTTTTCTGTAGGGATCCAAGTTCGCTTGTGGGTACATTTAACTCCTGACTATGGGGTGCATTAGGAACCCCAGGGTGAGGCCTGTGTCCATGGACTTCAGCAGCAAATGATCAGTGATGGAAAGGAGAGCTGGGATCTTCATCTCTATTGGGAATTCTCATTATCTCAATATGGAGCCCACCTGTTTTAGGTGTAGTGGAGGGTGAAGGTCTCGCATTCAGATCACTGATACTGATGGTGTTGAACACTTCAGGGTAAAGGGGAATTTGAAGAAGAATTTGGAGGATCCCAGTTTTGAATTTGAATGTAGTACCATCCTGATGAAATTTTAGTTTTGGCCCGGTCCGAAGTAAATCTGTAGTGTGTCCATTGCAGAGCAGGGAATATGAGCTTCACAAGTCCTTGTTTGACATCCTAGCTATGGGATTGTCCTCCATCAGTAGTTTTTCTGTGGATGTTTGAACATGCTTCCATCTCCTGTTTGAACCCAAGATTTTTTCCCCGCTTTCTTTTGGGCAATAACTTTCTTTCTTTTAAGTCTCTGTGCCTCTTATTTTGATTTTTTTTTTTTTTCCTACTGAAGATGTCAGCTTTTGTCTAACAATTGTAAGCCTGCCAGCCTGCAGATTCCTTTGAATTAGTCTGCTGTCTCCCTTGGCTCTCTGCACAACAGGTTGAAAACAATATGTTATTGTGCTCTGCATTAATGGGATGGAACAAAAGGACTACTTATTCCATTGCCAGTGATGTTCCTGGTCCTTCTGTGACATCATAAAGGGACTTCTTATCCCTTTGTGACGGCTGTAATTACAATGACTTTGTTGTTACCTCAGTTTTCTCCAAGTAGTTTTCCATGTAAGAACTTGGCAGAAGTCAGAAGTTCTTTTAACTAGTTTCTTACAGTTTCTTGGTATAAAGATAGTAGATGTCCCTGCATTGTGTATCTAGGAGTCTGTTGGCCTTGGTGAAAGCATTAAAGAATTGGGTTGTACTACAAATATGAGTACAGTATTGTTAATAAGAGGTTTGACTTTTAAGGCTAGAACTCCTCAGGAGACCGTTCAAGCTGAAAAATCACAGCTGAAACTTTTAAAAAGCCTCCTCCATATTCTTCTCTAATTCTGTTTGTCAAGTAGGATGCTAGTTTTTCAGTAGGTTATAGTGTCTTTGGCAAAGGAAACCACTGTGATATCCCTTTCAGAAGAGTAGTTGTGGTGGATCAACCTCACTCCTTTCCACTTCAACAAACTTTGTGACAGATCACTTTTTGGTGGGCAGTATGGAAGTGTCGTTGGATGGTTAACCTTTGAGCCAGGATGTTGAGCTCATCTCTGCTCCCAGTTTGCTGTATCTTCATATTCATAGCACAACATGTATGCTGGTATCTTCTTCCCCTACCTGTAAAATGAAGAACGTCTTCCTATTTCACACAAATGCTGTGAGGCTTACCAGTTTAATCCTTGTAAAGTATTTTGAAATCCTAGGAAGAATTGCAAAGTAAGGAAGCAGTCTTGTTGAATCACCTGATCTGAGATCATAAAAACAACCCCAAAACAAACCCTGGAGTATATCTTTAAATTTATAGAAAGTGTATAACTCAATAGTTGCTTTCTCTGCCATGGGAACATTCTTCAGCCTCGTGGTTTCCAGAATAGCAATTCCTGAGCGACTTTCCGCTCTAGTATTACATTAGAGAGGTTTACTTCATCATCATCTGGCTTTTTGCCTATCCCTGGAGAACCTGTGTCCTNGCTCTGAGTCAAGCTTGATTCCTAGTTCCTTCCACTTGGTAGTCATCTCTGAGAGTTTTTCTCCCCACTCTTGTTCTACCTCAGCACAGTGTGCCTTCAGATGGCAGCACTTAAGACTTAAGGGAATGTTCCTGCCAAAATAAAGTTGAAAGTGACCTGCATGCAGCTGATCAAAATGTTCAAGGCCATAGCTCTGACAGTAGGGGCTCTATTGTTAATCTGTTGCATCCCATCTCTTCAGGATGGTCACAGCTTGGCATGTTGGACACAATTCTCCCTTCCCCTACCACTGACTAGATATGGTTTGGAGAAAAGGCAAACTCTTCTTGGCAGGTAAGCAAGCCGTATATGAAATGAGGATTGACTATGTTTGTCTGGATCACCTGGCAGGTCTGAGTAACCGTCAGAGGATAACTGAACACCATTCAGGAAGAAGTGCGGACTCTCCAGTCCACTGAGCCATGGAGCTCTGCCCCTGGCTCACAGGATGAGCAGACAGACTCTTTTTTTTGTCATAGGTATTAATTTTCTCCCTCAAAGGCTCTGATGGCTGTACCTATGAATTGCATCCCGCAGAGCAATTATTTGTTCCCGAGTTACTTATGAATGGAGACAGCATAGTGGAGGGTATTTCAAACTCTGCTGTAGTTTGAAAGATATTAGGATGTTCTCATTACAAACATGAGAAGACATCCCACGAGATCTGCCTTAGGCGGACGGGCATGGGCTGTTGGTGTGTCTGAGCTAGCAAAAAAGTAGGTATTTGTTTGGCTGGGCAGAAGAAACTTGAGAGAGCAAGCCAGTGCAGAAGAATCAGTGTCATTAGTATTTTGCTACTATGGGAGAGAAATTGAGGAACTTGAGCAGAGATCTAGATGAGCCCTTGGTAGAAAAGTCTTAACTGCCAGTTTATTTGGTGGCATGGATCTCCCTTAATCTCCCCTGCTGGAGCTGTTTATATGTGCGTGCATCACTTTGATGGAGAAGTTACAGTTGGTGATTAGGGTGTTCGTCTTCGATACGACAGGCTGAAGTTCAAAACCCTGCTACCTATCTGCCGGAGAAGAGAGATGGACTGCTTTTTTACACTTCAGGGCCATGCTACAGCTGTTAGGCAATCAGCTGTTCTGTGCAGGTTTGGGGTGCATGTTACCCACAGCCTGATTCTCTGAACAAAAGCAGATGCTTTGGCCTAGGCAAGATTGATATGTAGACTGGAGTGCACTTTCAAAGCATGCACTAAATGTCTGTTTTCCCTCTGTAATGCTGGACATCAGGACAGGGCTAGTCTCCTCTTTGGAGAGAATGAATACTAGTGATCCACAGAAGTCAGCAAGGATCCTTACCAACATGGAGAAGGAGGAGTTAATTTTCTTGGCTTGAGCATGGCCTAGCCATGGCATTGATCCATACCTGAGAAATCATTTAGGAGCCCTATTTATTAATTATTACAGTTCTAGGTTACATCTTCCTTGCAAGGTGAAGCATGGAGAGCCCTGAGGCCATATTGCTGACTTTGCCAGGCATGTCAGGGCCAAGCTGGTTCCAGAGTTAGACATCTGCACTGTGCTCCAGATATTTCCTGGTGAACCAGGCTGTAGGGTATTTATCTCCCTATGTGTTTTTTCCTCAAGTCACCTGAATCCCCTTTGACAGGAACCCTATTTCCCCAGACACTCTGAAGACTGGGCTGGGGGCTCGCATTGCACATAGGTGTGCAGGGTCTGAAATAGGCTCAACAGAGGATGTTAACAGCCTCCTAGACATTAACAGAGGAAAACATTTCAGACCATTCACTGCTCTGTCCTGCACAGGCACACCAAGGCTCTCTTGATATCTGGCTTTCAGTCATACAAATCTTTTCTGGTGCTTTCTTACTGCTAGGAAACTTCTAAACACTTAGCCAAAGTCTCTCTTCTTTTTAAGCTGTGTTACTCCTACTTGAATCCTTCCGTATCATTCTTAAGAAGTCATCTCCCATAATTTATGTCAGCCCTTCAAATGTTTGCAAATTTGTCATCTGTAGTCTTTGCTTTGCAAAGCTATTAACTCTTCTGAATTAATTCTCTTATAAGTCAGTCTCGCCTTTTCCCTGATCATTTTGTTGCTGTTCTTTTTGAATACCTCTTAATTTGTCATTGTGAATGCATCTAAGGCAAAGGCATTGGCACTTTGCTAAGTTTATAATACATCAGAGGAAGTATGGCCAGCAGAGCAAGGGAGGTGATTCTGCTCTGCTGAGACCCCACCTGGAGTACTGCGTCCAGCTCTGGAGTCCCCAACATAAGAAGGACATGGACCTGTTGGAGCGGGTCCAGAGGATGGCCACGAAGATGATCAGAGGGCTGGAGCACCTCTCCTATGAGGACAGGCTGAGGGAGTTGGGGTTGTTCAGCCTGGAGAAGAGAAGGCTCCGGGGAGACTTTATAGGAGCCTTCCAGTACCTAAAGGGGGCCTACAGGAAAGCTGGGGAAGGAGTTTTTACTAGGGCCTGTAGTGATAGGATGAGGGGGAATGGCTTCAAACCAGAAGAGGGTAGATTTAGATCAGATATTAGGAAGAAATTTTTCCCTGTGAGGGTGGTAAGGCACTGGAAGAGGTTGCCCAGAGAAGCTGTGGAAGCTCCATCCCTGAAGGTGTTCAAGGCCAGGCTGGATGGGGCTTTGAGTAGCCTGGTCTAGTGGGAGGTGTCCCTGCTTATGGCAGGGGGTTGGAACTCTATGATCTTCAAGGTCCCTTCCAACCTAAACCATTCTATGATTAGTGTTATGACTGGTGTGACAAACCCTTGGGCTGGTGGATTAACTTGTGCTGGCTTCTGTGTAAACTTGCCAAGAGAAGAGACAGGGATGTTCACTCTGCAGGGACATAAAATAGTTGCTTAATTTAGCCAGCTAGTTGCCCTCTTTCTCCATTGGCAAGGCAGGTTCCCACTCAGGCTTTGAAACACAGGTTGGTTGAGTGTTCATTGTCCCCAACAAGAGTCAATGGTATTTAATGCAGAGCATTACCTTCTCAACAGCAGATTACGCAAGTGTACAGCTCGAGGCAAAAGATGCACAGTGCTAAACTTCCTCCCCAATGGGGCTGCAGGAAGGAAGCTCTGCTCAGGACAACACCTGCTGACAGTGCAACTGGGTAGAAAGTGGAACAGTGCTGGAGAAAGAGACTTCAAGTAATACCAGTGTATTAAGCTAGGACTGTGCCTGCCATTTTGTAGGATGAGGCTGTAAGTGGGGAAAAAATGAAGGTATCCCATTCTTGCAGCCAAATCTTGTTTATGATGTTTAAATAAAATATTCAGAATACACCCAAAAGTGAACTGCTGAAATGCGTACTGTTTCCTTTCTGCACCATGATTAATATTTTCTTCTGCCCTGCTATTCTTTCAGTAAAATCGCACTGCGTCACAACACTGAAGCATAAGTAGATTTCCAACTCTCCCTCAGCAGCATCATCAGTTTTTAATCCACATATAGCATTTTAGAAGCCACTGCAATAAGCTCTTTATGCTTCATGATTGTGAAGATTTTAGTGTTGGCTCATGCATCAGGCAATGCAGAAGCATATTATAATGTCTGAAAAGCCACAGCAACGTCCAAAATTTCTTGTGAAGAGACAGCTGAAGAATGTATTTAGCTCAACTTGAGAGAAAAAAGACACTTTGCAGAGCAGAACCTGGCTGAAATAGAAGAGCTGCTGAGACAGGGCTGGCTGTTGCAGCCCTACAGAGGCTTGGCCTGCTGTTCCTCTCAAGGGTGCGGTTGAGCATCTTGCTTTGTGTCTCTTCACTTAGCATTTGTGGGTTTGCGTGAGGGAACATGTTTAGCAGTATAAGCTGTAAATTTCAGGCTGTTATTGCCCAGGGAGTTCCCAGTCTATTAGAGTGTATTAACCTGAAGGGTGGAGGGCTGTCTTCGGCAGAAGTTCTTTTCATTAGAAATGCAGTGCAGCAGAGTCAGTTGTATGCCAAGAGATGCCTTGTCTTTTTCTTCTTTCTGTAATGTGACTGTGCTCTGCAGATGTCTGTTCTCCAGTCAGTTCTCCCGTCCTGGTCCAAGTTTGAAGTATCCCAGTCCATGTCTGAAGCGGAGCCCCTGAGTGGGGTCCTCATATAGTCCTGTATCCCTGCTTCACCAGAGCTACAGCAGCCTCTGGCTGCATTGACGCTGCAGGTTTCTCGGTACTCATATGCTGTCCTGGAAGAAAACCTGTAGTTCCTCAAGCTTTGATCAGTTCTGCCAGTTGGGTTGCTTGTAAACATGCCAATGCCCACACTCTGGGAACTGTTTTTCTTGTGACTTGCAAGTTATTGCTTATTGCAACCGGAGGCTGAGCCAGTTTGTAAACAGAAACCTGCTTATTGCAGTATTTTCTTTCTTTAATATTCTCTGGCATTTTTAAGTGAAAGTTAGCATACCTGTCTAATGCTGGTGTTTTTGGCTAATTGCGTTTGGAGTGACCTGATGGTCTGTCACACCCTGGTCCACAACTTGCAGATTGATAGCTTTTGCCAACAGCGAAGAGGACCTGGTATAGGAGGTGATCCTCCAGACAGGAAGAGTTGTTCTGCATGTGCTGGAGTGAGGACCCACCCAGATAGCTTTTGCCAGGTATGAAGTACCAAAGACAGACCTGTGTCATCACTCGCCAATACTCTGTTTAGCTTTTTTTTTTCAGTTGCTGTTCTACCCACATGCATTTAAATCCTTTCCTGCTTAATCTGTATTCACAGTATATTAGGAAAGTAGCATTTTAGGCTTGGTTAATGTACAAGCTTTGGACCTCTGGAGAACCAAGCGCAAGAGACACAGGTCGCACTGAAATGAGTTTGAGTCTCGTTCAATTGCTAAAGAAAACTTACTAATAGCAGCCATGCTGTATAGTTTGATGTCATTCCACATAATAGTGAGTGGTTATTACCAGAGCTCCAGGCCAGAAGGGGTGAACAGCAGAAGGACTGAGACACATTGGTAGAACTGTGTGTGTGCCTAGGGCTGTGGGACATATGTGAGCACTGCTGCGATATGACTGAAGCGCCTTGGCAAAGATCTGTGGGAAGCCCCTTGTCCTGCGTGTCTGTAGTTGAGTAATGCATCCTTCACCCCTGCAAGCATTACTC
Organism: Anarhynchus alexandrinus; assembly: GCA_008711295.1. Taxonomy (NCBI): domain Eukaryota; kingdom Metazoa; phylum Chordata; class Aves; order Charadriiformes; family Charadriidae; genus Anarhynchus; species Anarhynchus alexandrinus. Next base: position 2,216,755 of record VUYV01000124.1, read on the forward strand.
GGGGAATAAAGTCCGTGATCTGTTTTGGGCTCTCCTGCCTCTGTGGGCCCAAGATTCTGGATCCCGGTTTAGAAAAATGTATTGGGGGAAACTGAAACTCTTCTGAAGCTGCTGACCATACAATGCTGGGATTTTACTCACTGGTTTCCTGAAGTGATTCTCTACCTTTCTGTTCTAGTTTTGTCTTTTGCGCTCTCATGCTTCACATCTGGATCAACACATCTCAGAAAATAATGCTGATGTTCCCCTGCTGTTGTGTTGAGCTTTAACATCGCAGAGGATTTTTCTGGTGTTTGAGAGGTGATAGATCAGTGCATCTATTAGTACACACACTCCTCTGCATGTTTTAATGAGGCTGCCTAGGTAAGTTGACTGCAGGGGCCAAGCACTGCTAAGCCCAGAACAAAGCCTCTGGGAAAAGACTTTTACACAGTGTATCTGATAAAGGTGAGGTGTGAAGAAATACTCCTTGCCAGTCTAACTCCTTTCATGGAACACACTAGTTAGCAGCTGGAGCCCTACGTTTCCTCCACTTGGATTTGTTGAGGGTCTCTTCTGTGGTGACCCAGCTCCCCCATCCTACAGAGAGGAGACCTCATCCCTACAAAGGAGACCTTGGTGATACAGTGTGTGACTTGGCTCTCAAAGAGGAAAGGATTAAAATCAAGCCCAGGTGGTAGGGCAGAGAGTATGTTATTGGACCTGTGTTGGCAGGAGTGCTTCATGAAAAGCCCTTTTTAGACAGATAGGGGTGGCATCACGTTCGCAGACCCTGGTTCTCATGGGTGACTTCAACCACCCTGACATCTGTTGGAAAGGCAACACAGCCAAGCATAGGCAATCCAGGAGGTTCCTGGATTGCATTGAGGACAACTTCCTTCTCCAA